>JALBCY010000265.1:0-98467 GCA_023079485.1 Archilochus colubris | reverse complement strand
GTTAGGGGGTCACAGAAGTTGAGGGTCAGGGATCAGGGACTACAGAGTTAGAAGTCACAGGGGATTGGGGGGGTCCTGGGGGAGTGGGGGTCACAGGGGATTGGGGGATCCTGGGGGAGTGGGGGACTGGGGAGTGGGGGTCAGGGGATTGGGGGTCCAGGGATGGGGGACTGGGGGTTGGGGGGGTCACAGGGATTGGGGGGCTGGATGGGGAGGGTCCCAGGGAGGGTCCTTGGGGCTGGGGGTCGCAAGGATTGGGAGGGGACTGGGGGATTGGGGGGGGACTGGGGGGATGGGGGGGGACTGGGGGAGTGGGGGGGTCACAGGGGATTGGGGGGTCCTGGGGGAGTGGGGGGGGACTGGGGGAGTGGGGGTCCCGGGGATGGGGGGGGATTGGGGGATGGGGGGGTCCTGGGGGAGTGGGGGGGTCACAGAGGATTGGGGGGACTGGGGGTGTGAGGGGCCCGGGGATGGGGGGGGGTCCTTGGGGCTGGGGGGGTCGCAGAGGATTGGGGGGGGACTGGGGGAGTTGGGGGGGTCACGGGGGATCCGGGGTTAGGGGAGGTTCAGGGGATGGGAGGTGGTTGGGGGATGGGAGGGTCCCGGGGAGGGGGGGGGGGTCCTTGGGGCTGGGGGGGTCGCAGAGGATTGGGGGGGGACTGGGGGATTGGGGGGTGGGCGGGGGATCCGGGGTTAGGGAGGGTTCGGGGGATGGGGGGGGACTGGGGGATGGAGGGAGGATTGGGAGATGGGGGATCCCAGGGATGGGGGGTCCTGAGGGATTGGGGGGGGACTGGGGGGGGGTGTCCGGGTTAGGGGAGGTTCGGGGGATGGGGGGGGATTGGGGGATGGGGGGGGTCCTTGTGGCTGGGGGTGTCACAGAGGCTTGGGGGGGCCTGGGGGGATTGGGGGGGGAGGGATCCGGGGTTAGGGGGATTCAGGGGATGGGGGGGGGATTAGGGGATGGGGGGGGTCCTTGGGGATGGGGGGGTCACAGAGGATTGGGGGTTCTGGGGGATTGGGAGGGGATTGGGAGATGGGGGGGTCACAGGGGATTGGGGGGAGATTAGGAGGGGACTGGGGGGGGGGAGGTCCTGGGGAATTGGGGGGGGGAGTCTGGGGCTAAGGGGTCTCAGGGGATTGGGGGGGGATCTGGGGTTAGGGGGGTTTCGGGGGTTGGGGGGTCCCGGAGGTGGGGAGGGGTCCTGGGTTATGGGGGTCACAGGGGATAGGGGGGGTCCTGAGGGACTGGGGAGGGGTCGGGGTGTGTGGGGGGCTGGGGGGGTTTTGGGGAATGGGGAGGAGTTGGGGGTCCGGGTTATGGAGAGGGGGGGGGGGGTTTGGGGTTCTGGGGGTTTCGGGGGGGGGGTGGGGGGGTTGGGGCTGTTCCAGGAGGTTTTTGGGGGTCCCCAGGCCCCATAGGGGTGATTTAACCAGGGGGTGGGGGTGGGGGGGTCTCCAACCTCCCCTGGGTGCCCCCCTTCCCCCCTAACGCTGTGTGGGTGCTTTCCCCTTTCCTGTGCCCCCCCTTTCCTGTGCCCCCCCCCCCTTTTCCCAGGAGTTTCCTGGCCCGGGATGACATCGGGATCATCCTCATCAGCCAGGTCCTGGCAGAGCTGATCCGTCACGCCGTGGATGCCCACGCACGCCCCCTCCCCGCCGTGCTGGAGATCCCCTCCAAGGAGCACCCCTACGACCCCTCCAAGGACTCCGTCCTGCGACGGGCACGGGGCCTCTTCTCCCCCGAGGACCTGCGCTAAAGACCACCCCCCCCCGGCCCAGAACCACCCCCCGACCCCAAGAACCACCCCCCCAGCCCAAGGACCCCACCCCCCCGGCCCCAGGACCACCCCCCGTGGCCCCAGGACCACCCCCCGTGGCCCCAGGACCACCCCCCGTGACGCGAGGACACCTCCCTTGACCCCAGGACCCCACACCCCGGTCCCAAGAACCACCCCCCCTTGGTCCCAGGACCACCCCCCCAGCCCAAGGACCACCCCCCGAACCCAAGAACCACCTCCTTTCCCCCCAGGACCACCCCTCTAACGCAAGGACAACCCCCCTGAGCCCCAGGACCACCCCCCGACCCCAAGAACCACCCCCCCCTTGAGCCCCAGGACCACCCCCCGACCCCAAGAACCACCCCCCGGTCCCAAGGACCACCCCCCCTTCACCCCAGGACCACCCGCCCTAACGCAAGGACAACCCCCCTGAGCCCCAGGACCACCCCCTGACCCCAAGAACCACCCCCCCTTGAGCCCCAAGACCACCCCCCGAACCCAAGAACCACTCCCCCTTCACCCCAGGACCACCCCCCCATTCGCGAGGACACCCCCCTTCCCCCCAGGACCACCCCCCTTTCACCCCAGGACCACCCCCCTTTCACCCAAGGACCCCACACCCCGAACCCAAGAACCATCCCCCGTGGCCCCAGGACCACCCCCCTTCACCCCAGGACCACCCCCCCTAACGCAAGGACACCCCCCTTGGCCCCAGGACCACCCCCCGACCCCAAGAACCACCCCCCGGTCCCAAGGACCACCCCCCCTAACGCAAGGACACCCCCCCAGCCCAAGGACCCCACACCCCGAACCCAAGAACCACCCCCCTTCCCCCCAGGACCACCCCCCTTTCGTCCCCGGACCACCCCCCCTAACGCAAGGACACCCCCCTTGAGCCCCAGGACCACCCCCCGACCCCAAGGACCACCCCCCTTGGCCCCAGGACCACCCCGAGCCCCAGGACACCCCAACCCCAGAACCACCCCCTTTCGACCCCCATGAGACCCCCTGAACCCCAGGACCACCCCCCGAACCCCAGAACCACCCCCCCAGCCCAAGGACCCCGAACCCCAGAACCACCCCCCTTGGCCCCAGGACCCCCCCCCAACTCGAGGGCCGCCCCCAACCCTACCCTGGGGGGTCTGAGCCCACCCTGGGGTGGCTGCAGTTTACCCGTGGGTGTCCGTGACCCCCAGGGTGCTGCTGGGGGGCTGAACCCACCCCAGGGGGGCTGCACCCTACCCAGGGGGGGCTGCAACCCACCCTGAGGCACCCCCAGCCCACCCACCCGAGTTCTGCTGGGGGTCCCTGTCCCACCCTCGTGGGTCCCCAGCCCTCCCCACCCCATCCCTGGGGGTCTCCACCCCCCCCAGGGGGTCCGGGTCCCACCCCGAGGGTCCCCAACCCCTCCCTAGGGTGCCCCCCAGGGGTCCCTGTCCCAGGCTGGGGGTCCCCACTCCAGGGGTGCCACCCTGGGGGGGTTGGGGGGTGGGGGTGTTCCCGTGACACTTCCTCATTGTCCCGTGACGGGCGTGGGACAGGGAAGTGACACAGGGGACAAGGGGGGGGGAAGGGGGGGGGTGACACCCCCAGGGACACTCCAAGGACAGGGCTGTCACCCTGGGGGTGGGGTTGGGGAGGAGGGGGGTTTGGGGGGGGGGTTTTGGGGGGGTGTGTGATGTTTCTTGTCCCCGTGTCACCTTCTGTGTCCCCAACACGGAGCTGTCACCTCTCCTGCCTCCTCTGCTCCTTGGGGGGACACTGGGGGGGGGACAGGGGGGTGGCAGTGGGGCACGGGAGGGTGACCCTGGCCCTTTGTGTCCCCTTTGTCCCCAGCCACGAAGCCCCCTCCCCCCATCCCCCTCGTGGCCCCCCCCCCAATGTCCCTTTGTGTCCCCTTTGTCCCCAGCCCCACATCCTTGTGTCTGTGTCCCCCTCACAGCCCTGTGGCTCTGTCCTCAGTGTCCCCAATGTCCCCAACCCCATGTCCTTGTCCCCTGTCCCCCCCATGTCCTTGGTCCCCAATGTCCCCAACCCCATGTCCTTGTCCCCTGTCCCCCCCATGTCCCCTGTCCCCATCATGTCCATGTCCCCAATGTCCCCAACCCCATGTCCTTGTCCCCTGTCCCCCCCATGTCCCCCATGTCCCTGTCCCCAATGTCCCCAGTGTCCCCAACCCCATGTCCTTGTCCTCTGTCCCCCCCATGTCCTTGGTCCCCAATGTCCCCAACCCCATGTCCTTGTCCCCTGTCCCCCCCATGTCCTTGGTCCCCAATGTCCCCAACCCCATGTCCCCTGTCCCCATCATGTCCCTGTCCCCAATGTCCCCAATGTCCCCAACCCCATGTCCTTGTCCCCTGTCCCCCCATGTCCCCTGTCCCCATCATGTCCCTGTCCCCAATGTCCCCAACCCCATGTCCTTGCCCCCTGTCCCCCCCATGTCCCTGGTCCCCAGTGTCCCCAATGTCCCCAACCCCATGTCCTTGTCCCCCATGTCCCTGTCCCCCCCTGCCCTTGTCCCAGGACACCCCTGTCCCCCCCCCCATGTCCTTGTCCCCAATGTCCCCACGTCCCTGTCCCCCCCATGTCCCCACTGTCCCCATCCCATGTCCCTGTCCCCCCCCTGTCCTTGTCCCAGGACACCCCTGCCCCCCCCCATGTCCCTGTCCCCCATTGTCCCTGTCCCCACAGATGTTGGGGTGCAGTGTGCCCCCCCATACTCAGGGGTGTCTCTGTCACCCCCCCCTCCCACCACAGGCCTTGGGGACAGGGGTGACACCCATGGGGGACCCCCCACCCCCTTCTGCCCTGGGACCCCTTTTGGGGGGGGAAAGGACCCCCTAATGCTGGGGCCCCGAGACCTTGGGGTGCAGGGCTGGGGGGGACCCCCCCATCTTGGGGTTGTGGGGGGTGGTTTGGGTTTTTTGGTGTGGGTGTTGTTGGGTTTTGGGGTGGGGGTGTGGTTTGGGTGCCGGGTGGGACACCCCCTCTGTGGTTTCCATGGGGACCCCCTTAATTTGGGGTCTGGGGGGTGCAGATCCCCCCTTTCTCGGAGTGCTGGGATCAACGCCCCCCCCTCCATTTTGGGGGTGCCGAGACCCCCCAGTGAGGGAGTGCAGGGGTTGGACCCCCCCCTCTCAACATGGGGTGCAGGGGGTGGTGGGGACCCCCCGATCTTGGGGGGCTGGGTCTCTCCAGTGGGGGGGTTCGGGGGCCTGGGGGAACCCCCCCATTTTTGGGGTGCTGGGGCCTCCTACAGAGGGGGTGCAGGATGGGGGCCGCAGGGGTGGGACCCCCCCTATTTTGGGGGGGTGGGGTGTCCCCAGGTGGGGGGGTTGGGGACACACCTTGGTGCCACCCCCGCCCTGTCCCTTGTCCCCCCCCCGCCCCCCCCCTTTGTCCCCGCGGTGGCAGCGCTGATCCTCTTTGTCCCCAAAGCGGCTTAGGGCGGCCCCGCCCCCCCACGCCGTGCACACGCGTGTGAGTGGGGGGGCTCAGCACAACCCCCCCACCGCCTTGCACACGCGTGTGAGTGGGGGGCTCAGCAACCCCCCATCCTCCCTGCCTTGCACACGCGTGTGAGTGGGGGGCTCAGCACAACCCCCCCACGCCTTGCACACGCGTGTGAGTGGGGGGGCTCAGCACAACCCCCCCACGCCGTGCACACGCGTGTGAGTGGGGGGCTCAGCACAACCCCCACACCGCCATGCACACGCGTGTGAGTGGGGGGCTCAGCAACCCCGCATCCTCCCTGCCTTGCACACGCGTGTGAGTGGGGGATCGGTGCCCCCCCTACAAGGAGGGGACGGAGAAGGGGGGGGAACAGATCGGGGGGTGCAGAGGGGGGTGCAGGTGGGGTGCAGGGGGGTGCGGGAGGGGGTGCGGGCAGCACAGGAGGGACAGACAGGACAGGGGGTACAGGAGGGACAGGGAGGGACAGGAGGGACAGAAGGGACAGGAGGGGGACAGGGAGGGACAGGAGGTCCGGGCAGGACAGGAGGGACAGCAGTGTCACGGTTTAACACCGGCCCAAACCAGAACAAGGAGGCACGGGCAGGACAGGCAGGAGGGACAGGAGAGGGACAGGAGGGGCAGGAAGGACAGGAGGGACACAGGAGGGACAGGAGGGACAGAGGAGGGACAGGAGGGACAGGAGGGGGACAGGGACAGGAGGGACACAGGAGGGACAGGGAGGGACAGAGGAGGGACACAGGAGAGACACGGGGGACACAGGAGGGACAGGAGTGGGACAGGGAGGGACAGAAGGGACAGGAGGGACACGGGGGGACACGGGGGACAGGAGGGACACAGGAGGGACACGGGGGGGGGGGGGGGGGGGGGGGGGGGGGGGGGGGGGGGGGGGGAGGAGGGACACAGGAGGGACAGGAGGGACAGAGGAGGGACACGGGGGACAGGAGGGGGACAAGAGGGGCAGGAGAGACACAGGGGGGGGGGGGGGGAGGGACACAGGGGGGACACAGGGGGGACAGGGGGGGACAGGGGGGAGGGACAGGAGGGACACAGGAGGGACAGGAGGGACACAGGAGGGACACAGGAGGGACAGGAGGGACACAGGAGGGACAGGAGGGACACAGGAGGGACAGGAGGGACACAGGAGGGACATAGGGGGGACAGGAGGGACAGGACATGAGGTGCAGACAGGACTGCAGGGAGGGGCAGGCAGAGGGGTGCAGGAGGTACAGGGGATGCAGGAGGTGCAGGAGGTGCGGGCAGGACGGGGGGTGCAGGAGGTACAGGAGGTACAGGCAAAAAGGTACAGGCAGCACGGGGGGTACAGGAGGTACAGAAGGTACAGGAGGTGCAGGAGGTGCAGGAGGTGCAGGAGGTGCAGGAGGTACAGGAGGTGCAGGAGGTGCAGGAGGTGCAGGAGGTGCAGGCAGCAGAGGCAGAATCACAGAATGGGCTGGGTTGGAAGGGACCTCAGAGCTCATCAAGTCCAACCCTTGATCCACTCCCACTGCAGTTCCCAGCCCATGGCACTCAGTGCCACATCCAGGCTCTTTGGAAAGATCTCCAGACACGGAGAATCCACTACTTCCCTGGGCATTCCAGTGTCTGATCACCCTCTCCAGAAAGAAATTCTTTCTAACACAGGACGGGCAGGACAGAGCGGGAGGTGCAGGAGGTGCAGGACAGAAGGGGAGGCACCGGCAGGACGGGAGGTGCAGGACGGGCAGGACAGAACGGGAGGTGCAGGAGGTACGGGAAGTGCAGGAGATGTAGGACGGGACAGAACGGGAGGTACAGGACGGGCAGAACGGGCAGGGGGTGGTGCAGGACAGGACAGGACAGGACAGGACAGGATGGGGCACAGGACAGAAACGGAGGTTCAGGACGGGCAGGGAGATACAGGAGGGACAGGACAGGACAGGAGGTACAGGAGGTGCAGGAGGTACAGGACAGGACAGGACAGGACAGGACAGGACAAGACAGGAGGGACAGGAGGTGCAGGACAGGACAGGAGGGACAGGACAGAAAGGGAGGTACAGGACGGGCAGGGAGATACAGGAGGGACTGGACAGGACAGGAGGTGCAGGACGGGAGGTACAGGAGGTACAGGACAGGACAGGAGGTGCGGGAGGTGCAGGACAGGACAGGACAGGACAGGACAGGACAGGAGGTGCGGGAGGTGCAGGACAGGACAGGACAGGAGGGACAGGAGGTGCGGGACAGGACAGGAAGTTCAGGTCAGAACGGGAGGGACAGGAGGTGCAGGACAGGACAGGAGGTTCAGGTCAGAACGGGAGGTGCCGGACGGGCAGGGAGGTGCAGGAGGTACAGGACAGGAGGGACAGGACAGGACAGGACAGGACAGGACAGGACAGGAGGTGCGGGAGGTTCAGGTCAGAACGGGAGGGACAGGACAGGACGGGACAGGACAGGACAGGACAGGACAGGACAGGACAGGACAGGAGGTACGGGAGGTGCGGGAGGTTCAGGTCAGAACGGGAGGGACAGGACAGAAGGGACAGGACAGGACAGGACAGGACAGGACAGGACAGGACAGGAGGTGCGGGAGGTGCGGGAGGTTCAGGTCAGAACGGGAGGTGCCGGACGGGCAGGGAGGTGCAGGAGGTACAGGACAGGAGGGACAGGACAGGACAGGACAGGACAGGACAGGACAGGACAGGACAGGACAGGAGGGACAGGACAGGACAGGAGGTGCGGGAGGTGCGGGAGGTTCAGGTCAGAACGGGAGGTGCCGGACGGGCCCCGCCCCCCGCCCATTCCGCCCCCGCTGATCCCCCCCCCCCCTCCCTTCCCCCTCCCTCGGGCCGGGGCAGCAGCGCCGGGGGCGGCGGCGCCGGGGGGAAGGTACGGGGGGGGGGTACGGGGGGAGGTACGGGGGGAGTGGGGGGGTCCGGGGGGTGATGGGGGGATCCGGGGGTCGGGGGGCGCGGGGGGTCCCGGGGAGGGGGTCCTGGAGTGCTCGGGGTGGGGGGTGGGGGCACAGCCCGGGCCCCCGGGTCCGCTCCTTGGGGGGGGTCCTGAGCGCGGAGCACCCGGGGGTGAAGGGGGGGTGGGTGTCCCACCCAGGGACCCTCGGGTGGGGGGGGGCACCTCACAACGGGTACCAAGGGGGTAGGGGGGGCAGCATGGGGACCCCCACCCATCCCGCTGGTGGTGGGGAGGGGGGGTCAGGGTGGCAGATGGGGAGGGCCCCTCCCCCTGCCCTAATTAGTTAATTGGGGGGGGGGGAGGGACACGCGCCATATGGTCCCCACCCCCACAGGTAGCGGGGGGGGGGGGGGGATGGAGGGGACTGGGGGACCCCCGACCCCTGCAGACCCCATGGGACACCGAGGGGGGGGGGACACACGGGGGGGACACACGGGGGGGACACGGGGGTCCCGGCTGTCCCGCAGGGAGCGGTGCCGGCCTGGAGCGGGCACATCCCCCCCCCCCATCGCCGGGGTCCGGCCGACCCCCGGCCAGCGAGGCCGGTGAGACCCCCGGGGACACCTTGGGGACACCTTGGGGACACCTTGGGGACACCTTGGGGACAGGGGTGGGGACAACGGGATTGGGACAAAGAAATGGGGAGGGGGGAGAGGGGTGGGGATAGGGAGGGGGGGTCTGGGATGGGGTCCTGGAGGGGGCGACACAGGGATGGGGTCCCTGGGAATGGGGACAGGGATGGGGAAAATGGGGACAGGGATGGGGACAGGGATGGGGACATCGGGGACAGGGATGGGGACATCTGTGGACAGGGGTGGGGACCCTGGGGACAGGGTTGGGGACATCGGGGACTGGGTTGGGGACATTTGGGTCAGGGCTGGGGACATTGGGGACATTTGGGACAGGGCTGGGGCCGTGGGGCTGGCAGGGGACAGGGACACAGAGCTGGGGGTGGCAGCCCCGCTCCTTCCCTGCCCCCCCCCTCCCCGCAGGCTGCCACCAAGGGCACTGTCCCTGTCCCTGTCCCTGTCACCGGTCCCCATGGCGGCCCCGTCCTGCCCGGCCCTCCTGGCTACCTGCCTGGCACTGCAGCTGGCCACAGGTGAGCGTGGGTGGCACTGGGGACACTGGGGACATGGTCAGCAGGGATGGGGACCTGGGGGTGGGGACACTGGGGGTGACAACCATGGGAGGGGGGGACACAAGGGGAGGGGACACTGGGGACGGGGTCAACAGGGATGGGGACCTGGGGTGGGGACCCTGGGGATGGGGACACTGGGGGTGACAAGCATGGGAGGTGGGGACACAAGGGGAGGGGACACTGGGGATGGGGACACTGGGGGTGACAAACATGAGAGATGGGGACACAAGGGGAGGGGACACTGGGGACGGGGTCACCAGGGATGGGGACCCTGGGGGATGGGGACACTGGGGGTGACAGCCATGAGAGGTGGGGACACAAGGACACGGGGACACTGGGGACAGGGTCACCAGGGGTGGGGACCCTGGGGATGGGGACATGAGGAGCAGGACCTGAGAGCTTGAAGACCAAAGGGTGGGGACTCATGGGGACACCCATGGAGAGGGGGGGTTCAGGGGGTGGGACAGGGGTGATGGGGACCTCCTTGGGGGGTGGGAGGTGGGATTGGGGATGTAGGGACACGGGGACATGGGCACCCTGAGGTGTAGAGCCCTTGGAATGGGGACATGGGGACCTGGAGGTGGGGACATTAAGGTGTCCAGAGCTGGGGACAAGGGACAGGAGGACCTGAAGGTCTGGAGGTCTGGGAAGTGGGGACCCCCAGGGAGCCATGGGGAGGGGTCCCCATTCCTGACCCCCGGGGAGCCATGGGGAGGGATCCCCATCTCTGGGTGTCCCCATCTCTGGGTGTCCCCATCCCTGACTCCCTGGGAGACATGGGTAGGGGGTCCCCATCCCTCAGTGTCCCCTTCCCTGGGTGTCCCCATCCCTCAGTGTCCCCCTCCTTGGGGGTCCCCATCCCTGGGTGTCCCCATCCCTCAGTGTCCCCATCCCTGACCCCCAGGACTCCATGGGGTAGGGGTCCCCATCCCTTGGTGTCCCCCTCCTTGGGGGTCCCCATCCCTGGGTGTCCCCATCAATGACCCCAGGGAGCCATGGGGAGGGGTCCCTATCCCTGGGTGTCCCCCTCCCTGGGTGTTCCCTTCCCTGGGTGTCCCCATCCCTGACCCCCAGGACTCCATGGGGTAGGGGTCCCCATCCCTGGGTGTCCCCCTCCTTGGGTGTCCCCATCCCTGGGTGTCCCCATCCCTGGCTGTCCCCATCCCTGACCCCCAGGACTCCATGGGGAGGGGTCCCTATCCCTGGGTGTCCCCCTCCCTGGGTCCCCCCATCCCTGACCCCCAGGACTCCATGGGGTGGGGGTCCCCATCCCTGGGTGTCCCCCTCCTTGGGGGTCCCCATCCCTGGGTGTCCCCATCAATGACCCCAGGGAGCCATGGGGAGGGGTCCCTATCCCTGGGTGTCCACTTCCCTGGGTGTCCCCATCCCTGGGTGTCCCCATCCCTGGGTGTCCCCTTCCCTGGGTGTCCCCATCCCTGGGTGTCCCCTTCCCTGGGTGTCCCCATCCCTGGGTGTCCCCCCCTGACCCCCGTGGTGGTGGCAGCAGCCGGGGGTGATGGGTGCAGCAGTTTTGGGAACCTCTTCACGGAGATCCCGGAGAACAGCGCCCACGGGAGCCTGGTGGCCCGGCTGCCCGGGGGGGGGGACACGGGGAGCCCCCCCCTCCAGCTCTGCCTCCTCGGGGCCGACGCCTCCTGGTTCTACCTGGATGGGCCCAGCATGAGGCTGAACATCTCGGGAGGGAGAGAGCTGGATCGGGAGGTGCTGCACCAGCTGGGAGTCATCCCCCAGCCCTCAGACATCCCTGAGTCCCTCAGACATCCATCCATCCATCCCTCCCTCAGACATCCATCCATCCATCCATCCATCCATCCATCCATCCATCCATCCATCCATCCCTCCATCCATCCACCCATCCATCCATCCCTCCATCCATCCATCCATCCATCCATCCATCCATCCATCCATCCCTCCATCCATCCATCCCTCCATCCATCCCTCAGACATCCATCCCTACATCCATCCATCCATCCCTCCATCCCTCCATCCATCCATCCATCCATCCATCCATCCATCCCTCCCTCCCTCCATCCCTCCCTCCCTCCATCCCTCCATCCCTCCATCCATCCATCCCTCCATCCCTCCATCCATCCATCCATCCACCCATGTCCCTCCCTCTCTCCCTGCTTCACCCTCACCCTTTACCCCTCCGTGTCCCCCCAGGGTTGTCCCCGGTGTCCCCCCATGTCCCCCCGTGTCCCCCCTCCCAGCTCTGTGTCCCCTGCAGGAGTTGGAGTCCCCTGTGCTGATGGTGGCCCTGACCTGTGCTGAGGACGGCTCCTCCCCGGTACGGCCACCACCCCTGGGGACCCCACGGGACCCCCGCAGACCCCACGGGGCACCCGATGCTCTGTGGGCTGGGGTCCCACCCGTGTGTCCCCCCCACCCGTGTCCCCTGTCAGGTGGAATACCGGATCATTGTCCAGGTCCTCAATGAGAATGACAACCGCCCCCACTTCCACGGGGACACTGTCCTCACACACAACGTCAGCGAGGTGACACCACGGGGACAGGGGGGTGTGGGGTGGGGACAGGGGTGGGGACAGGGATGGGGATGGGTCCTGGTCATGGGGACAGGGATGGGGATGTGGTCCTGGGGACAGGAGTGGGGACAGGGACAGGGATGGGGATGGGTCCTGGTCATGGGGACAGGGATGAGGATGTGATCCTGGGGACAGAAGTGGGGACAGGGGTGGGGACAGGGACAGGGATGGGGACAGGGATAGGGACAGGGTCAGGGATGGGTCCTGGTCATGGGGACAGGGATGAGGATGTGATCCTGGGGACAGAAGTGGAGACAGGGGTGGGGACTGGTCATGGGGACAGGGATGAGGAGATGGGTGACCAGGGACATGGAGTGAGGATGGGGACCAGGAAGGGTCATGGGGACAGGGATGAGGTCATGGACCTGGGGACAGGGATGGGTGCCCATGGATTGAGGACAGGGATGGGATGGGATGGGATGGGATGGGGATGGGGATGGGATGGGATGGGATGGGATGGGGTGGGGTGGGGATGGGATGAGAACAGGGAGGGGATGGAGATGGGATGGGGATGGGAATGGGATGGGATGGGATGGGGATGGGGATGGGATGGGATGGGATGGGATGGGGATGGGAATGGATGGGATGGGATGGGATGGGATGGGATGGGGATGGGGATGGGGATGGGGATGGAGATGGGGTGGGAATGGGACCAGGGATGGGGATGGGATGGGATGGGGATGGGGATGGGATGAGAACAGGGAGGGGATGGAGATGGGATGGGGATGGGATTGGGACCAGGGATGGGATGGGGATGGGAATGGGATGGGATGGATGGGGATGGGATGGAGATGGGATGGGGATGGGGATGGGGATGGGGATGGGGATGGGGATGGGGTGGGGATGGGATGGATGGGATGGGATGGGATGGGGATGCAATGAGAATGGGATGGGGATGGGATGGGGACACCCAGGAGGTCCGGGGCCCCTTTCAGAGTGGAGGGGGCAGCAGGGAGGGTCCGGGGATGTGTGTGGGGGTGTCCCTGAGGTGTGGGGGGTGTCCTCGGGGTGTGTGGGTGTCCTCGGGGTGTGTGGGTGTCCTCGGGGTGTCCCCGTGTGACCCGTGGGTGGTGGCAGTTGGCAGCCGTGCACTCGGTGGTGTTCAGCACCCAGGCAGAGGACGCGGATGGGGACACTTTGATGTATGTCATCGACACCAGCTCGGTGAGCGGGGCGACACGGGGGACACAGGGGACACGGGGGACACGGGGGACACGGGGGACACGGGGGCCGTGTCCAGGTGCTGGTGGTGACCCCCCTGTCCCCTCCCCCCAGCCGGATGCCCGGTTCTTCCGCATCGATCTCCCCAACAGCGGGAAGGTGGTGCTGGCCCGGAGCCTCGACTTCGAGAGCAGGAGGCACCTGGAGGTGGTGGTGACAGCTGTGGTGAGACCCCCCCCACACTGCCACCACCCCAACATTGCCACCAAACCCACCCCCACATTGTCACCACCCCCCCACTGCCACCACCCCAACATTGCCACCATCCCCACCCCCACATTGTCACCACCCCCCAACTGCCACCAAACCCACCCCCACATTGTCACCTCCCCTTGACACCACCCCCACCCCCACAATGTCACCACCCCCCTGACACCACCCCCCCACTGCCACCATCCCCACCCCAACATTGCCACCACCCCCACCCCCCCCACTGTCACCACCCCCCCACTGCCACCAACCCCACCCCCACATTGTCACCTCCCCTTGACACCACCCCCACCCCCACAATGTCACCACCCCCCCACATTGTCACCACCCCCCCACATTGTCACCACCCCCCCCGACACCACCCCCACCCCCACATTACCACCCCCCCACTGCCACCACCCCAACATTGCCACCACCCCCCACTCCCACATTGTCACCACCCGAACCCCCACACTGTCACCACCCCCCTGACACCACCCCCCCACTGCCACCACCCCAACATTGCCACCACCCCCACCCCCACATTGTCACCACCCCCCCACTGCCACCACCCGAACCCCCACATTGCCACCACCCCCACATTGCCACCACCCCCACATTGCCACCACCCCCACCCCCACATTGTCACCACCCCCCCACTGCCACCAAACCCACCCCAACATTGCCACCACCCCCACCCCCCCCACTGTCACCACCCCCCCACTGCCACCAACCCCACCCCCACAATGTCACCACCCCCCCACATTGTCATCACCCCCCCCGACACCACCCCCACCCCCACATTGTCACCACCCCCCCACTGCCACCCCCCCAACATTGCCACCACCCCCAGTCCCACATTGTCACCATCCCCACCCCCACACTGTCACCACCCCCAAATTGCCACCCCCCCCCCACTGCCACCACCCCTGCCCCCCCACTGCCCCCCCCAGTGTCCCCCTGTCCCTATGTCCCCATCCCCTCCCCATTGCCGTGGGTCGGGGTCCTCCCCCCTCACCCTGTGCCCCCCCCATCACCCTCCAGTCCCCCCCCCCCCGCTGTCCCGCTAATTGCAGGTGACACTGGTGACACTGCTGTCACCCTGCCCTCAATCCCCCTCATTTCCCTAATGGGCACCCAGCCCCCCCACCCCTCAGCCCCTCCTGCTGGGACGGGGGCCCTGTCCCCTGGGGGCCCTGTGCCATCGTGTCCCTGTCCCCATCGTGTCCCTGTCCCCATCGTGTCCCTGTCCCCTGGTGTCCCTGTCCCCTGGGGTCCCTGTCCCCATTGTGTCCCTGTCCCTGGGGTCCCTGTGCCCACGGTGTCCCTGTCCCCATCATGTCCCTGTCCCCTGAAGATCCTGTCCCCTGGTGTCCCTGTCCCCTGGTGTCCCTGTCCCCATCATGTCCCTGTCCCCATCGTGTCCCTGTCCCCTGGGGTCCCTGTGCCATCAGTGTCCCTGTCCCCATTGTGTCCCTGTCCCCTGGTGTCCCTGTCCCCATCGTGTCCCTGTCCCCTGGGGTACCTGTGCCATCAATGTCCCTGTCCCCATAGTGTTCCTGTCCCCTGGTGTCCCTGTCCCCTGGGGTCCCTGTGCCATCGTGTCCCTGTCCCCTGGGGTACCTGTGCCATCAATGTCCCTGTCCCATCGTGTCCCTGTCCCCTGGTGTCCCTGTCCCCTGGGGTCCCTGTGCCATCGATGTCCCTGTCCCCATTGTGTCCCTGTCCCCTTGGGTCCCTGTCCCCAGCGATGTCCCTGTCCCATCGTGTCCCTGTCCCCTGAAGTTCCTGTCCCCTGGTGTCCCTGTCCCCACAGTGTCCCTGTGCCATCGATGTCCCTGTCCCCATTGTGTCCCTGTCCCCTGTCCCCATCGTGTCCCTGTCCCCTGGTGTCCCTTTCCCCTGGGGTCCCTGTGCCATCAATGTCCCTGTCCCCTGGTGTCCCTGTCCCCATTGTGTCCCTGTCCCCTGGTGTCCCTGTGCCATCGATGTCCCTGTCCCCATTGTGTCCCTGTCCCCTGGGGTCCCTGTCCCCATCGTGTCCCTGTCCCCATCGTGCCCCTGTCCCCTGGGGTCCCTGTCCCCATCGTGTCCCTGTCCCCATCGTGCCCCTGTCCCCTGGGGTCCCTGTCCCCTGGGGTCCCTGTGCCACCAATGTCCCTGTCCCCATCATGTCCCTGTCCCCTGTCCCCATTGTGTCCCTGTCCCCTTGGGTCCCTGTCCCCATCGATGTCCCTGTCCCCTGAAGTTCCTGTCCCCATCGTGTCCCTGTCCCCATGGTGTCCCTGTCCCCTGTCCTCATTGTGTCTCTGTCCTCTGGGGTCCCTGTCCCCATCGTGTCCCTGTCCCCTGAAGTTCCTGTCCCCTGGTGTCCCTGTCCCCATTGTGTCCCTGTCCCCATCATGTCCCTGTCCCCATCGTGCCCCTGTCCCCTGGTGTCCCTGTCCCCTGGGGTCCCTGTCCCCTGGTGTCCCTGTCCCCATCGTGTCCCTGTCCCCTGGGGTCCCTGTGCCATCGATGTCCCTGTCCCTATCGTGTCCCTGTCCCCTGTCCCCCTTGTGTCCCTGTCCCCTGGGGTCCCTGTCCCCATCATGTCCCTGTCCCCATCGTGTCCCTGTCCCCTGGGATCCCTGTGCCATCGATGTCCCTGTCCCCATCGTGTCCCTGTCCCCTGTCCCCCTTGTGTCCCTGTCCCCTGGGGTCCCTGTGCCATCGATGTCCCTGTCCCCAGGGGTGTCTCTGTGCCCATGATGTCCCTGTCCCCACAGTGTCCCTTTCCCCTGCAGATTCCATCCCCAGGGTGTCCCCATTCCTGCAGTGTCCTTGTCCCCTGAGTGTCCCCATCCCCAGCAGTGTCCCCATCCCCAGCAGTGTCCCCATCCCCAGGCTGTCCCCACAGTGTCCCTGTCCCCAGGGGTGTCCCTATCCCCAGGCTGTCCCCATTCCCAGGAATGTCCCCATCCCCACGATGTCCCTGTCCCCGGGGTATCCATGTCCCCAGCATTGTCCCCATCCACACGATGTCCCTGTCCCTGCAGTGTCCCTGTGATGTCCCTTTCCCCTGCAGATCCCTGTCCCCAGGGGTGTCCCTATCCTTGGGGTGTCCCCATCCCCAGGGATGTCCCTCTCCCCTTAATGTCCCTGTCCCCCCACCATGTCACCGTCCCCAGGGGTGTCCCCATCCCCAGGGGTGTTCCTCTCCCCTTGATGTCCCTGTCCCCCCCTGATGTCCCTGTCCCCAGGGATGTCCTTCTCCCCTTTGTGTCCCCATCCCCAGGGGTGTCCCCCTTCCCTTGATGTCCCTGTGCCCCCTGGTGTCCCTCTCCCCTTGATGTCCCCATCCCCAGTGTTGTCCCCCTCCCCCTGATGTCCCCCCTGTCCCCTTGATATCCCCCTCCCCCTGAGGTCCCCCTCCCCCTGGTGTCCCTGCTGTCCCCCTGATGTCCCTGTACCCCTGATGTCCCCCTCCCCCCTGTCCCCTTGATGTCCCTGTCCCCCAGATGCCCCCCTCCCCTTGATGTCCCCGTCCCCAGGGATGTCCCCCTCCCCCTGATGTCCCCCCTGTCCCCTTGATGTCCCTGTCCCCCTGATGTCCCTGCTGTCCCGCTCATGTCCCCCTCCCCCTGATGTCCCTGCTGTCCCCCTGCTGTCCCCCCTCTCCCCTTGATGTCCCTGTCCCCCTGATGTCCCCCCTGTCCCCCTGATGTCCCCCTCCCCTTGACGTCCCCATGCCCAGGGGTGTCCCCATCCCCAGAGATGTCCCCCTCCCCCTGACGTCCTCCCTGTCCCCTTGATGTCCCCATGCCCAGGGGTGTCCCCCTCCCCTTGATGTCCCTGTCCCCAGGGATGTCCCTGTCCCCCTGATGTCCCCCTCCCCTTGATGTCCCTGTCCCCAGGGATGTCCCCCTCCCCCTGACATCCTCCCTGTCCCCTTGATGTCCCCATGTCCAGGGGTGTCCCCATCCCCAGTTTTTTCCCTCTCCCCCTGATGTCCCTGCTGCCCCCTTGATGTCCCCCCCTCTCCCTGATGTCCCCGTCCCCCAGGGATGTCCCTGCTGTCCCCCTCATGTCCCCATCCCCCTGATGTCCCTGCTGTCCCCCTCATGTCCCTGTACCCCTGATGTCCCCCTCCCCCCTCCCCCCTTGATGTCCCCGTCCCCCTGATGTTCCCTCTGTCCCCCAGATGTCCCCCTCCCCTTGATGTCCCTGTCCCCAGGGTTGTCCCTGTCCCCCTGATGTCCCTGCTGTCCCGCTCATGTCCCCCTCCCCCTGATGTCCCTGTCCCCCTGCTGTCCCCCCTCTCCCCTTGATGTCCCTGTCCCCCTGATTTCCCCCCTGTCCCCCTGATGTCCCCCTCCCCTTGACGTCCCCATGCCCACGGGTGTCCCCATCCCCAGGGATGTCCCCCTCCCCCTGATGTCCCCCCTGTCCCCTTGATGTCCCCATGCCCAGGGGTGTCCCCATCCCCAGTTTTTTCCCTCTCCCCCTGCTGTCCCTGTCCCCTTGCTGTCCCCGTCCCCTTGATGTCCCCCCCGTCCCCCTGATGTCCCCCCTGTACCCCTGATGTCCCCCCTGTCCCCTTGCTGTCCCCGTCCCCCTGATGTCCCCGCTGTCCCCCTGATGTCCCCACTGTCCCCGCTGTCCCCAGGAGATGAACACCAGGGAACGTTTCAACGCCTCAGCCCGGGTGTTGGTGACAGTGGAGGACGGGGACGATCAGTACCCCCAGTTCCTGCCCTGCACCCCCCGCTCCCACCACGGCCTCACCGTCTGCACCAGCCCCATCTACACCGCCAACGTCACCCAGGGACAGCTCCAGGTGACACCACGGGGACACCCCGGGGGACGCCGGGGGGGAGGGGGAGGTGGGACGGGGCTGAGCTGTCACCCCCAAACCCCCAAACCCCGTGTCCAGGGGGGTCCCCTGAGCTTCAGCCCCGGCTCTGTCTACGCTGAGGATGGGGACAGGGGCCTGAGGGCCACCATCACCTACACCCTGCTGGCAGGTACGGGGGACAGGGACACGGGGGACATGGGGGGGACACGGGGGGACACCAGGGATAGGGCTGGGGGGACAGGGACACGGGGGACATGGGGGGACACAGGGAGACACAGGGGGACATCAGGGATAGGGCTGGGGGAACAGGGACACGGAGGGACACGGGGGGGACAGGGACACAGGGGGACAGGGGGACACAGGGGGACACAGGGGATAGGGCTGGGGGACAGGGACATGGGGGACATGGGGGGACACGGGGGTACATGAGGGGACAGGGACACGGGGGGACATGGGGGGGACAGGGGCACAGGGGGACATGGGGGGACAGGGACACGGGGGGGACATGGGGGGACACAGGGGATAGGGCTGTGGGGACAGGGACATAGGGGACATGGGGGGACACGGGGGTTCATGAGGGGACAGGGACACGGGGGTACATGGGGGGGACAGGGACACAGGGGGACATGGGGGAACATGGGAGGACATAGGAGGATACGGGGGGACTAGGGGGGACATGGGGGGGACACGGGGTCACGGGGGGAATGGGAGGACATAGGAGGACACGGGGGGACACAGGGGATAGGGCTGGGGGACAGGGACATGGGGGACATGGGGGACAGGGACAGGGACAACATACAAGGGAGAGGGACATGAGGGGACACGGGATAGGGGTGTGGGGACAGGGACACAGGGGACAGGGACACAGGGGATAGGGGGGACATGGGAGGGACAAGGACATGGGAATGGGGACATGGGGGACATATGGGGGAGAGGGACACAGGGGACACTGGGGATAGGGGTGGGGGGACAGGGATACAGGGGACAGGGACAGGGACACAGGGATGGGGGGACATGGGGGGACATAGGGGGACAGGGACACAGGGGACAGGGGACAGGGGTGGGGGGACATAGGGAGACAGGGACATGGGAGGGACAAGGACATGGGGATGGGGACATGGGGGACATAGGGGGACAGAGACAGAAGGGGACACTGGGAACAGGGACATGGGGACAGGGATAGGGGGGATATGGGGGGACAGGGACATAGGGATGGGGACACGGGGGGGACGTGGGACAGGGACATGGGGGGACAGGGACATGAGGGGACACTGGGAATAGGGGTGTGGGGACAAGGACATGGAGGGGGACACAGGGGGGACATGGGGACAGGGACACAAGGATGGGGGGGACATGGGGGGACAAGTACATGCAGGAGGGACATGGGGGGGGACAGGGACAGGGGGGGACAGGGACACACAGACATGGGGGGGTCACAGGGCCAGGGCCCCCCCCTCCCTGTGTCGGGGGGAGCAGGACTGGGGGGGTGTCCGGGGGGGGGTTGGTACTGGGGGTGTCTGTGAGGGGGGGGTTGGCACTGGGGGTGTCTGTGGGGTGGATATTAAGGGGGGGTCTGTGCAGGGGGGGGGCAGTGCCGGGGGGGCCCTCCCAGCACAATCCAATTGTTGCCTCCTGTGCCCCCCCCGCGGGTGCAAATTGCATAAAGGGATCGAGCTGAGGGGGGGGGGTACTAATCCTTCCCTCCCCCCTCGTTAAAAAGGGGGGGGGGTTGCAGTGTGCCCGCGGGGGGGGGGGTCATGCCCTGGCACACCCTTAACCCCCCCCTCGGGTGTTCAAAGGGTTAATGACCCCCCAAGTATATGAAGAGGGGGGTGGGGAGGAATGGGGGGGTTCAGGTGTGGATGGGGGGGGTCAGGTGTGAATGGGGGGGTCAGGTATGAACAGGCATCAATGGGGGGGGTCAGGTATGAATGGGGGTTCAGGTGTGAATGGGGGGGTTCAGGCATCAATGGGGGTCAGGACTGATGGGGGGTTCAGGCTGAATGGGGAGCAAGGTCTGAATGGGGGGGTCAGGTGTGAATGGGGGGTCAGGTGTGAGTGGGGGGTTCAGGTTAATGGGGGTCAGGCATCAGTGGGGGGTCAGGTGTTAGTGGGGGGGTGACTGAATGGGGGTTCAGGCATGAATGGGGAGCAAGGTCTGAATGGGGGCAGTATGAATGGGGTTCAGGTGTGAATGGGGGTTCAGGATAATGGGGGGTTCGGGCATCAATGGGGGGTCAGGTATTAGTGGGGGGTCAGGACTGAATGGGGGTTCAGGCATGAATGGGGAGCAAAGGCTGAATGGGGGGTCAGTTATGAATGGGGGGTCGAATGGGGGTCAGGTTGAATGGGGGTCAGGTGTGAATGGGGGGTTCAGGCATCAATGGGGGTCAGGTTTAGTGGGGGTCAGGACTGAATGGGGGTTAGGCATGAATGGGGAGAAGGTCTGAATGGGGGTCAGTTATGAATGGGGTCAGGTGTGAATGGGGGTTCAGGTGGGGGGTTGTGGGGGGTTGGGGGTGAATGGGGGGGTGTGAATGGGGGGTCAGGTTGAATGGGGGTGTTCAGGCATCAATGGGGGTCAGGTGTTGTGGGGGTCAGGTGAATGGGGGGGTTCAGGCATGAATGGGGGCAAGGTCTGAATGGGGGGTCAGTTATGAATGGGGGGTCAGGTGTGAATGGGGGGGTTCAGGCATCAATGGGGGGGCCAGGTATTAGTGGGGGGGTCAGAACTGAATGGGGGGGGGTTCAGGCGTGAATGGGGAGCAAGGTCTGAATGGGGGGGTCAGGTGTGAATGGGGGGTCAGGTGTGAATGGGGGGGTTCAGGCATCAATGGGGGGGGTCAGGCATCAATGGGGGGGGTCAGGTATTAGTGGGGGGGTCAGGACTGAATGGGGGGGGTTCAGGCATGAATGGGGAGCAAGGTCTGAATGGGGGGTCAGTTATGAATGGGGGGGTCAGGTGTGAATGGGGGGGTCAGGTATGAATGGGGGGGTTCAGGCATCAATGGGGGGGTCAGGTATTAGTGGGGGAGTCAGGTATGAATGGGGTTAAAGCCTGAATGGGGGGGGGCACCCCCACCCCAGAGGATTTCTGGGGACCCCCCTAAGGGGAATTTCCCATCATGCCCCGCTGTGGGGAGCATCCCAGAGGGGGGGGGGGAGGTGTGGGGAATCCCGGGGGGGTCTGAGCCGCGGTGTTGCCCCCCCCCGAAGGGGAGGAGAGCGGCCGGTTCCACATGGACAACAGGACCGGGGCCATCACCCTCCTGCGGGCCGTGGAGAGCAGCGCCAGGACCCCCGCCATCAGCCTCAGCATCATGGTGGGGGGGGGTCCTGGGGGGGTCCTGGGGGGGGCAGGGGGAGGGATGGGGAGGGGATGGACTTGGAAGGGGCGGCTGGGGGTGTCTGGAGACATGGGGGGGGGTCCCGGAGGGTGGAGAGTCCTGGAGGGGGCTGGGGGTGGGGGGGTTCGGGGGTCTTTGGGGGAGCCCAGGGGGATGGGTGGCTGTGGAGTGGGGGGGGCAAAGGGAGGTGTCTGGGGACATAGGGGGGTGGGGGGTACCGGAGGGGTCAGGGATGGGGGGGGCCGGGGGGGAAAGATGGTGGGGGAAGGAAGGGGGGGTCGGGATGGACTTGGAGGGGGGAGAGGGGGATCTGGGGACGTGGGGGGGTCGGGAGGAGTGGGGGGATCCCGAAGGGGCTGCAGGGGGCACGGGGGGGGAGTCTCGGGGGTCCTGAGGGGGAGCAGGTGGTGGGGTGGGTGGCTGGGGAGGGGGGGGGACCTGTAGTGTGGGAGGGGGTCCCTGGGGAGATGGGAGGGACACTGGGAGGAGAGGGGGTCCCTGGGGTGGGGGGGCACCCAAAGGGTGGGGGGGGTCCGTGTGGAGTAGAGGGGGGGTTGGGGGCTGTCCCTGGAGTGGGTTGAGGGGTCCCTGGGAGCACGGGGGGTCCCTGGGGTGCGGGGGGGGCCACAGGGGTGAGTGGGGGGGGAGATGGGAGGGGGGGAGATGGGGGATCTCTGGAGTGGTGTGAGGGGTCCCTGGGGAGATGGGGGGGGGGGGGGCTTAGCGATCTGGGGCTCCTGAGAATGTTGGGGGGGTCCCCGGAGAGGTGGAGGTGGGGGTCCATGGGTGGGGGGGGGGGGCTTGGGGAGTTGGGGGTCGTAGGGAGAAGGGGGGATCCCTGGGGAGATGGGGGGGGGGCCTTGGGTGGTGGGGGGGCCTTTGGGGGGGTCCTTTGGGTGAGATGGGGGGGTCCGGGGGGCAGTGGGGTGTCCCGGGGGCAGTGGGGTGTGTGGCTGCCCCCGTGTCCCCAATGTGTCTGGGGTGTCCCCCCCCTCAACACCCCCCACCCACCCCCCCCCAGGCCTCGCAGGTGAATGACGTCAACAAGTTCGCTGTGACGCAAGCGGTGGTCCGCGTGCTGGCCCCCAACCGGCACCCCCCCCGCTTCCCCCTCCCCTCCTATCGCGGGTTCGTCCCCGCCGGGCACCGCGAGGCCGCCCTGGCTGTCACCTTCGGGGGACAAGTGCTGGCACTGCGGGCACAGGACCCCGACTTCCCCCAGGTGACAGCGGGGGGGGCGGGCGGGGGGTGGGGAGGGGGACGGGGGGTGGGGGTGGGGAGGGGTCGCGGCGAGGACGGGCGGGGGGTGGGCAGGGGGCGGGCAGTGGGTGGGGAGGGGGACGGGGAGGGGGACGGGCAGGGGTCGGGGCGAGGACGGGCCGGGGACGGGCAGGGGGTGGGGAGGGGGTGGGGAAGGGTCCGGGGAGGGATGCGGGAAGGAGGAGCGGAGGGGGAAGAGCAGGGGGTGGGCAGGGGTAGGAGAGGGGGGTGGGGAGAGGTCGGGGCCAGGACGCGTGGGGGGTGGCAGGGGGCGGGCAGGGGGGTGGGCAGAGGGGTACGGGGGGGGTTGGCAGGGGGTGGGGAGGGGTCCGGACAGGGGTTTGGACAGGAGGGGTGCGGGGTGCGGGCAGGGGTCTGGGTAGGGGTTTGGGCAGGGGGTGGGCAGGGAGGGATGCAGAGGGGGACAGGAGGGGGGCAGGGGTACAAGAGGGGGGTGGGCAGGGGGCGGGCAGGGGTTTGGGCAGGGGGCGGGCAGAGGGTGGGCAGGGGTCGGGCAGGGTCTGAAGCGGTGCCCTCAGGGGGTGAACCCCCATGTCCGGTACAGTTTGGGCCCCCCCGCCAACCTCAGTCAGGGCCCGGACCCCGAACCCCTCTTCCAGCTGATGCCCAATGGGCTCCTGGTGGCCCGGGCCGACCGCCTGCGGCCCCCCCAAACCCACCGCCTGCAGGTGGGGGGCACCGGGGACTGGGGGGGCACGGGGGGTTGGGGGGGTGTACCGGGGATTGGGGGGCACCAGGAGGTTGGGGGGCTCCAAGGGGTTGGGGGACCCTGGGAGGTTGAGGAGCAGCGGGGGGTTGGGGGGGGCTTGGGGGGCACCGGGAGGTTTGGGGGCATCGGGAGCTGGGGGGACTTGGGGGGCACCGGGGGTTGGGGTACACTGGAAGGTTGGGGGGCTCCAGGGGGCT
The DNA here is from genome assembly GCA_023079485.1 of Archilochus colubris. Lineage (NCBI taxonomy): Eukaryota > Metazoa > Chordata > Aves > Apodiformes > Trochilidae > Archilochus > Archilochus colubris. Next base: position 74,780 of record JALBCY010000265.1, on the reverse strand, counting down.
GGGGGGCACTGGGGGTTTGGGGATCGAGGGGAGGTTGGGGGCTTCCCAGGGGGTTGGGGGGCACCAGGGGGTTGTGGGGCTAAGGAGGGTTTGTGGGGGGGGCATTGGGGGGGTACACGAGGTTTTGGGGGGCACTGGGGGACACTGGGGGGGGAGGGCAGCGGGGGAGGTGGGGGGAGACACGGGGGGGATGGGGAGGGGGGTTGGGGGCCAGGGGGGGTGCTGGGGGGAACAGGAGACCCCAAAGTGGGGGGGGGACCTCGGGGTGGGGGGGCACCCATGAAACCCCCCCCAGGAGATCAGCCACAGGGCACTGAGGGACCCCGGGGGAAAGGGGGGCACGGGTGGACCCCAACCCCTGGGTGCTCCCTGGGGGGGGATGCAGCTGGGGGGGAGTCGGGGGGTGTCCTATGTGTGTGTCCCCCCCGTGTCACCACTGTGTCCCCCCCAGGTGGGGGGTGTCCTGTGTGTCCCCCCCCCCGTGTCACCGCTGTGCCCCCCCCAGGTCGGGGGTGTCCTGTGTGTCCCCCCCAGTGTCATCACTGTGCCCCCCCCAGGTGGGGGGTGTCCTGTGTGTGTGCCCCCCCCAATGTCACTGCTGTGTCCCCCCCAGGTGCTGGCAAGGGACGAGGAGTCTGGGGAGACCTCAACAGCCACGCTGGAGCTGGAGGTGCTCTGGCCCGGACAGGCGGGTATGGGGGGGGGGGCTGCACCCCTGGGACCCCCCCACATCCCTTCCCAACCTCCAGGAACCCCAAAATCCCCCCCAGACCCACTGCACCCCCAGGACCCCCCCACATCCCTTCCCGACCTCCAGGAACCCCAAAATCCCCCCCCAGACCCACTGCACCCCCAGGACCCCCCCACATCCCCTCCTGACCCCTGGGAACCCCAAAATCCCCCCCAGACCCACTGCACCCCCAGGACCCCCCCACATCCCTGTCAGAACCACTGCACCCCCAAGAACCCCAAAATTCTCCTCTGAACCATTGCACACCCAGGACCCCCCCCCCATGTTCCCCTCTGAGTCACTGCATCCCCAGGAACCCCAAAATCCCCCCCAGACCCACTGCACCCCTGGGACCCCCCCACATCCCCTCCTGACCCCTGGGAACCCCAAAATCCCCCCCCAGACCCACTGCACCCCCAGGACCCTCCCATGTCCCCCCCTGAGTCACCACATTCCAGGGAACCCCAAAATCGCCCCCAGACCCACTGCACCCCTGGGAACCCCAAAACCCCCCCCTGCACCCCCAGGACCCCCCTACATGCCCTCTCCCCAAGCAGCTGCACCCCCGGGAACCCCAAAATCCCCCTCAGACCCATTGCACCCCCAGGACCCCCCCCACATTTTCCCCCTCCCCATTGCACCCCCAGGACCCCCCCAGATCCCCCCCTCCCCATAAACCCCAACCCCCATCAGAGACCACCCCGACCTTCCCCAAGTCCCCCCCTGCCCCATAGACCATGACCCCCCCATATCCCCCCCCCACCTGTGCTCCCCTCCTGCCCCACAGCACCAGGACCCCCCAGACCCCCCCAAATCCCCCCACAGCCCCCCAGCACTGGAACCCCCCAGACCCCCCCCCGAAATCCCCCCCTGCCCCATAAACCACGACCCCCATCAGGGTCCCTTCCTGCCCCACAGCACCGAGACCCCACAGATCCCCCCAGATGCCCCCACAGTACCAGGACCCCCCAGACCCCCCCAGATCCCCCAGAGCACCAGGACCCCCCAGATACCCCCAAATCCCCCCGTGCCCCATAAACCACAACCCCCATCGGGGTCCCCTCCTGCCCCACAGCACCAGGACCCCCCAGACCCCCAAACCAGCCGCACTGAACCGACCCCAAATCCCCCCTGCCATAACACCCATAGGGTCCCTCCTGCAGCATGAACCAGATCCCAAATCCCCACAGCACGGACCCCCGACCCCGATCCCCCAGAGCCAGACCCGATCCAAATCCCCCTGCAACCATGACCCATCAGGTCCTCCTGCCCCACAGCACCAGGACCCCCCAGACCCCCCCAAATCTCTCCACAGCCCCCAGCACTGGAACCCCTCAGACCCCCCGAAATCCCCCTGCCCCATAAACCACAACCCCCATCAGGGTCCCTCCTGCCCCACAGCACCGGACCCCCAGACCCCCAAATCCCCCCACAGCACCAGGACCCCCAGACCCCCAGATCCCCAGAGCACCAGGACCCCCAGATCCCCAAATCCCCCTTGCCCCATAAACCACAACCCCATCAGGGCCCTCCTGCCCACAGCACCAGGACCCCCAGACCCCCAAATCCCCCATAGCACCAGGACCCAGACCCCCAAATCCCACAGCCCTACAGCACTGGAACCCCAGAACCCCAACAGATCCCCTGCCCCATAAACCATGACCCCCATTAGGGTCCCCTCCTGCCCACAGCACCAGGACCCCCACCCCCCAAATCTCCCCACAGCACCAGGACCCCCCAGACCCCCCCAAATCCCCCCACAGCCCTACAGCACTGGAACCCCCAGAACCCCCCCAAATCCCCCCCTGCCCCATAAACCACGTCCCCATCAGGGTCCCCTCCTGCCCCACAGCACCAGGACCCCACAGACCCCAGACCCCCAGGCACCAGGACCCCCAGATCCCCGAAATCCCCCTGCCCATAAACCCGCCCCATCAGGGTCCCCTCCTGCCCACAGCACCGGGACCCCAGTCCCAAATCCCCCCACAGCACCAGGACCCCCCAGCCCCCCCCACACCCCCCCCAGACTCCCAGCACTGGAACCCCCCAGCCCCCCTCCGAATCCCCCCCAGCCCCACAGCACCAGGACCCCCCTGTGACCCCCCCAAATCCCCCTCTCCCCCGTACCCCACAACCACATCACCTCCCCCCCCCCAACTCTCTCCTCTCCCCGCAGCCCCCCGGGACCCCTCGGAGGTGGGTGGGGGTCGCAGCGCCCTGAGCCCGGGGGTGCTGGGGGGGGGTCTGGGGGTGCTGCTGCTCCTCGGCGCCGCCGTCCTCATCCTCATCCTCCGAGCCAGGAAGCGGCGGCAGCGCCAGCACCGGGCGGCAGACAGGGCGGCCCTGGCCCTCGAGAAGCACCCCAACGTGGTAGGGGCCCCCCAAAACCTCCCTGAGCAACACTGCACCCCCCCGAACCCAAAGGGACCCCCCCGAACCCAAGGGGAGCCCCCTGGACCCAAAGAAACCCTCTCATAGCCAAAGAGACCCCCCCCAGACACAGGGGAACCCCCCAGACCCAAAGGAACCCCAGAACCCCCCCGCACCCCTATGTGGTCAGGGCCCCCCAAAACCACCCCGAGCAACACTGCTCCCCCCCAAACCCAAAGGGACCCCCCCAAACCCAAAGGGACCCCCCCAGACACAGGGGAATCCCCCAGACCCAAAGGAACCCCCCACACCCCAACATGGTCAGGGCCCCCCAAAACTCCCCTGAGCAACACTGCACCCCCCGAACCCAAAGGGACCCCCCCAAACCCAAAGGGACCCCCCCAGACACAGGGGAACCCCCCAGATCCAAAGGAACCCTAGAACCCCCCCTGCACCCCAATGTGGTAGGGACCCCCCCAAAACCCCCCCAAGCAACACTGCACCCCTCCAGACCCAAAGGGACCCCCCGAACCCAAAGGGACCCCCCCAAACCCAAGGGGAGCCCCCTGGACCCAAAGAAACCCTCTCATAGCCAAAGGGACCCCCCCAGACACAGGGGAACCCCCCAGACCCAAAGGAACCCCAGAACCCCCCCTGCACCCCAACGTGGTAGGGGCCCCCCAAAACCTCCCTGAGAAACACTGCACCCCCCCGAACCCAAAGGGACCCCCCCGAACCCAAAGGGACCCCCCCAAACCCAAAGGGACCCCCCCAGACACAGGGGAATCCCCCAGACCCAAAGGAACCCCCCACACCCCAACTTGGTAGGGACCCCCCCAAAACCCACCCGAGCAACACTGCACCCCCCAAACCCAAAGAGACCCCCCCCAAACCCAAAGGGACCCCCCCAAACCCAAAGGGACCCCCCAGACACAGGGGAACCCCCCAGACCCAAAGGAACCCCAGAACCCCCCCACACCCCTATGTGGTGGGGGCCCCCCAAAAACACCCCGAGCAACACTGCTCCCCCCCAAACCCAAAGGGACCCCCCCGAACCCAAAGGGACCCCCCCAGACACAGGGAAACCCCCAGACCCAAAGGAACCCCCCAGACCCAAAGGAACCCCCACCACCCCAACGTGGTAGGGGCCCCCCAAAACCCCCCTGAGCAACACTGCACCCCCCAAACCCAAAGGGACCCCCCCAAACCCAAGGGGAGCCCCCTGGACCCAAAGAAACCCTCCCATAGCCAAAGGGACCCCCCAGACACAGGGGAATCCCCCAGACCCAAAGGAACCCCAGAACCCCCCCTGCACCCCAATGTGATAGGGGCCCCCCAAAACCACCCCAAACAACACTGCACCCCCACAAACCCAAAGGGACCCCCCCCAAACCCAAAGGGACCCCCCCAGACACAGGGCAATCCCCCAGACCCAAAGGAACCCCCCCACACCCCAACATGGTCAGGGCCCCCCAAAACCCCCCCGAGCAACACTGCACCCCCCCCCGAACCCAAAGGGACCCCCCCAAACCCAAAGGGACCCCCCCGGATCCAAAGGGACCCCCATGAAACCAAAGGCCCCCCCATAGCCAAAGGGACCCCCTGATTCCACCCCTGCACCCCAAAGTTGTAGGGACTCCCCAAACCCCACAGCCCCCCCCCCAGGACCCCCCAGGACCCCCCAGGACCCTAAGGGAGCCCCCACAGACCCCCAGACATCCCACCCCCCCCACGGTGGTCGGGGCCCCCCAAAACCACACGGACCCCCCCAAACATGAAAAGACCCCCAGACCCCCCCCTGCACCCCAAGGTTGTAGGGACCCCCAGGATCCCCCAGGGACCCCCCAGGAACCCTCAGACCCCAAGGGACTTCCCTGAACCCCAAAAGGGACCCCCAGACCCCCCCTGCACCCCAAGGTTGTGGGGACCCCCAGAATCCCCCAGGGACCCCCCAGGATCCCCCAGGACCCCCCCAGACCCCCCAAGGCAGTGGGGGCCCCCCAAAACCTCCCCCCCTGACCCAAAGGACCCCCCAGACCCCCCCCTGCACCCCAAGGTGGGAGGGACCCCCAAATCACCCAGAACCCCCCCAGAACCCCCCGGACCCCCCCAGCACCCAGAGGATCCACAGCTCAGAGTGGGGGGGTCATAAGCTGAGGGGGGGTCCCCATTTTTTTTGGGGGGGGGTCAGGAAGGTCAGGACCACTCCCCCCCTCCGTGCCTCAGTTTCCCCACCTGACACCTCCTCCCCCCCCCCCCACAGAGCCTGAGGTGGTTCCAGCCGGTGAGTGGGGGGGGGGCAGAGACCCCCGGGGTGGGGGAGGTGCCCTGAGCCCCCCCCCCCCAAAAAAAAAGGGGTCCCTATGGTGGGCAGGGGTCTGGGGGGGGGCAAAAGGGGGAGTCCCTACGGGGGGGTCCTTGGGGGGTCCCTGTGGTGGGCAGGGGGGGCCCCTATTTGGGGGGGGGGGGTCCCCGGGGGGGGTCCCTTCTTGGGGGTCCTTGGGAGGTCCCTATTTGGGGGGGGTCCCATCGGGGGGGTCCCTGTGCTGGGCAGGGGTTGAGGGGGGGGCCCTGTTTGGGGGTTCCCGGGGGGGTCCCTACAGGGGGGTCCCATAGGGGGGGTCCGGTGGGGGGGCACCATAAGGGGGTCCCATTGGGGGGGTCCCATGGGGGGGTTTCCCATGGGGGGTCCCATGGGGGGGTTTCCTTGGGGGGGTCCCATGGGGGGGTCCCATAGAGGGGTCCCATGGGGGGTTTCCCATGGGGGGGTCCCATTGGGGGGGTCCCATGGGGGGGTTCCCATGGGGGGGTTCCCATGGGGGGGTCCCATGGGGGGGTTCCCTTGGGGGGGTCCCATGGGGGGGTCCCATAGAGGGGTCCCATAGAGGGTCCCATGGGGGGGTTTCCCATGGGGGGGTCCCATTGGGGGGGTCCCATGGGGGGGTTTCCCATGGGGGGGTTCCCATGGGGGGGTCCCATTGGGGGGTCCCATGGGGGGGTTTCCCATGGGGGGGTCCCATGGGGGGGTCCCATTGGGGGGTCCCATGGGGGGGTTTCCCTTGGGGGGGTCCCATGGGGGGGTCCCATTGGGGGGGGTCCCATGGGGGGGTCCCATTGGGGGGGTCCCATGGGGGGGGTCCCATAGGGGGTCCCTGCAGGAGGGGGGTCCAAGCGGGGTATCCCATGGGTGCCCCCCCAGTGACCCCCCCCGTGTGTCCCCCCCCCCAGGTGGCCGCCAGCAAGTCGCCCCCCAGCCCCCCCAGCCTCTATTACCCCAACGAGGGGTACAGCGAGGGGGGGGACACCCCCCCCCAATGCCTCCCCCCCCGCCCCCCGGCCCCCCCCCCAAACCCCAACACAACTCCGTGGGGCGGCCGGGGGGGTCTCCGGGGGGGGGGTCTCCTCCTCCGGCCGGGTCCCCCCCCCCTCCTCCTCCTCCTCCTCCCCCCACCACTCCCCCCCCCTCCCCCCGCCCCCTCGAAGCTTCGGATGGGGGGGGTGGGGGGGGGGAAGGGGGGGGCAGCCCCGGTTTGGGAGGAGGAGGAGGAGGAGGGGGGGGGTCCCGGGGTGGGGGGGTCCCGGGGGGGCTTCCGGTGCTGGAGGAGCTGAGTGAGGGGAGCCAAGAGGAGGGGGCGGGGGGGGGGGACCCCAGGGTGCCCCCCTCCCCCCTGCTGCAGCTGCTGGAAGATTCCATCGAGTGCTGAGGGGGGGGCGGGGGGCGGGGGGGGGGAGTTTGGAGGGGTGGGGGGGGTCTGGGGGGGTCTGGGGGTCACGGGGGGGGCGAGGGAGCCATGTGGTGGCTGGGGGGGGGCACCAATAAAGAGGTGGAGTGGTACTGGTGACTCGTGGGGGGGTACTGGGAGGCACTGGGGGGGCACTGGGATACAGCACGGGGGGACTGGGGGGCTCTGGGGGGGCAGTGGGAGGCACTGGGATACACTGGGGGGGCAATGGGAGGCACTGGGATACACTGGGGGGGTACTGGGAGGAACGGATACACTGGGGGGTAATGGGAGGCACTGGGATACACTGGAGGGGTACTGGGAGGAACTGGGAGGCACTGGGGGGTACTGGGAGGAACTGGGATACACTGGGGGGCAATGGGAGGCACTGGGATACACTGAGGGGGCAATGGGAGGAACTGGGATACACTGGGGGGTACTGGGAGGAACTGGGATACACTGGGGGGTACTGGGAGGAACTGGGAGGCACTGGGGGGGCAATGGGAGGAACGGGAGCTGGGGGCAATGGGAGGAACTGGGATACACTGGGGGGGTACTGGGAGGAACTGGGATACACTGGGGGGGCAGTGGGAGGAACTGGGATACACTGGGGGGGTACTGGGAGGAACTGGGATACACTGGGGGGGTATTGGGAGGAACTGGGATACACTGGGGGGGCAATGGGAGGAACGGGATACACTGGGAGGATGGGAGGAACTGGGATACTGGGGGGGACTGGGAGGAACTGGGATTCACTGGGGGGTGGGAAAGGCACTGGGAGGAACTGGGATACATTGGGAGGGTCAGTGAGAGGAACTGGGAGGCACTGGGGGAACACTGGGAAGTACTGGGATGTACTGGGGTGGATATTAGGAGGGCACTGGAAGGGCACTGGGTGGTACTGGGATATACTGGGATACACTGGGAGGCACTGGGAGGCTCTGGGGGACACTCGGGGGGGAACTGGGTGGGTGGAACTGAGAGGCACTTGGGGGGAACTGGGACACACTGGGAGGCACTGGGGGGAACTGGGACAGTGGGGGGGCAGTGGGAAGGTGACAGCCCCAGCCCCATATCCCTGGAAGGGCAACTGGGAGGCACTGGGATGAACTGGGAAGCTCTGGGGGGGGGGGGGGGGTGACAGCAGGAGGGTCCCTTGGGTGTCCTGAGGGTCTCACGGGTGCCACCCCCCCCCAGGACCCCACCCACGGGGGGAGAGCAGCACCCCCCCCCGGGGCACGGCAGTGGCACCAACGGTGTCACCAACGGTGTCACCAGCAGTGTCACCACTGCCACCTCCATTGTCACCTCCATTGTCACCAACGTTGTCACCATCACTGCCACCAGTGTCACCTCCTCTGTCACCTCCATTGTCACCAGCATTGTCACCACTGTCACCACCACTGCCACCATTGTCACCAGCACTGTCACCATCGCTGCCAACAGTGTCACCTCCATTGTCACCTCCTTGTCACCACCGTTGTCACCTCCACTATCACTACCACTGTCACCATCGCTGCCAACATTGTCACCTCCTCTGTCACCTCCATTGTCGCCAGTGTTGTCACCACCATTGTCACCTCCACAGCCATCAGCATTGTCACCAACATTGTCACCAACATTGCCATCAACATTGTCACCTCCATTGTCACCACCACTGTCACCAGCATTGTCACCTCCATTGTCACCAACACTGTCACCAGCATTGTCACCAGTATTGTCACCTCCATTGTCACCTCCACTGCCACCAGTGTTGTCACCTCCACTGTCACCAACATTGTCACCAGCACTGTCACCACCACTGCCACCAGCAGTGTCACCACCATTGTCACCTCCACTGTCACCTCCTCTGCCACCTCCACTGTCACCACCTTTGTCACCTCCACACCCATCAACATTGTCACCAACATTGTCACCAACGCTTGTCACCAGCATTGTCACCAGTATTGTCACCTCCATTGTCACCACCAGTGCCACCTCCACTGCCACCGCCATTGTCACCAACATTGTCACCGCCACTGTCACCAACATTGTCACCACTGTCACCACCACTGCCACCAGCAGTGTCACCTCCTCTGTCACCTCCGTTGTCACCAGTGTTGTCACCACCACTGTCACCAGTATTGTCACCACCATTGTCACCTCCACAGCCATCAACATTGTCACCACATTGTCACCAGTATTGTCACCAGTATTGTCCCCTCCATTGTCACCACCACTGTCACCACCACTGTCACCAACATTGTCACCACTGTCACCACCACTGCCACCAGCAGTGTCACCTCCTCTGCCACCTCCACTGTCACCACCTTTGTCACCTCCACAGCCATCAACATTGTCACCAGCATTGTCACCAGTATTGTCACCAGTATTGTCACCTCCATTGTCACCACCAGTGCCACCTCCATTGTCACCAACATTGCCACCAACGTTGTCACCTCCATTGTCACCTCCATTACCACCAGCAGTGTCCCCTCCATTGTCACCTCCACTGCCACCCCCATTGTCACCTCCCTTGTCACCCCCCCAGGGGTCTCACTGCCGCTGTCACCGGAGGTGGGGGGGGGGGCAGCACCCATGGGTGACACCCCCGGGGTGCCAAAGGGTGGGGGGGGATTCGTGTGGCACTGGGGGGGACTGGGAGAACTGGGAGGAACTGGGATGGACTGGGAGCACGGGGATGTACTGGGTTATACTGGGCTGTACTGGGCTGTTCTGGGCTGGACTGGGAGCACAGGGATATACTGGTCTGTACTGGTCTGTACCGGTCTGTACTGGGCTGGACTGGGAGCACAGCGATGTACTGGTCTGTACTGGTCTGGACTAGTCTGGACTGGTCTGGACTGGGAGCACAGGGATGTACTGGTCTGTACTGGTCTGTACCAGTCTGTACTGGGCTGGACTGGGAGCACAGGGATGTACTGGGTTATACTGGGATGCTCTGGGCTATATACTGGGAGCACAGGAATGTACTGGTCTGTACTGGTTATACTGGGCTATAGTGGGAGCACGGGGATGCACTGGGTTATACTGGTCTGTACAGGGCCATACTGGGATGTACTGGGATGTTCTGGACTATACTGGGATGCATTGGGCTATACTGGGAGCACAGGGATGTACTGTGCTGTACTGGGCTATACTGGGCCATACTGGGAGCATGGGGATGTACTGATCTATACTGGGCTGGACTATTCTATACTGGGCTGTACTGGGCTATACTGGGGGCACAGGGATATACTGGGCTGTACTGGGCTATACTGGGGACACAGGGATGTACTGCTCTGTACTGGGCTATACTGGGCCATACTGGCTATACTGGGAGCACAGGGATGTACTGGGCTGTACTGGGCTATACTGGGAGCATGGGGATGTACTGCTCTGTACTGGGCTATACTGGGAGCATGGGGATGTACTGGGCTGTACTGGGCTATACTGGGAGCACAGGGATGTACTGGTTTGTATTGGGTTATACTGGGAGCATAGGGATGTACTGCTCTGTACTGGGCTGTACTGGGCTATACTGGGAGCATGGGGATGTACTGCTCTGTACTGGGCTATACTGGGAGCATGGGGATGTACTGGGCTGTACTGGGCTATACTGGGAGCACAGGGATGTACTGGTTTGTATTGGGTTATACTGGGAGCATAGGGATGTACTGCTCTGTACTGGGCTGTACTGGGCTATACTGGGAGCATAGGGATGTACTGCTCTGTACTGGGCTATACTGGGCTGTACTGGGCTATACTGGGAGCACGGGGATGTACTGGGCTGTACTGGGCTATACTGGGAGCACAGGGATGTACTGCTCTGTACTGGGCTATACTGGGCTGTACTGGGCTATACTGGGAGCACAGGGATGCACTGCTCTGTACTGGGCTATACTGGGCTGTACTGGGCTATACTGGGAGCACAAGGGTGTACTGGTTTGTACTGGGCTATACTGGGAGCATGGGGATGTACTGCTCTGTACTGGGCTATACTGGGCTGTACTGGGCTATACTGGGAGCACAGGGATGTACTGGTTTGTACTGGGCTATACTGGGAGCATGGGGATGTACTGCTCTGTACTGGGCTATACTGGGCTGTACTGGGCTATACTGGGAGCACGGGGATGTACTGGTTTGTACTGGGCTATACTGGGAGCACAAGGGTGTACTGGTTTGTATTGGGCTATACTGGGAGCACGGGGATGTACTGCTCTGTACTGGGCTATACTGGGCTGTACTGGGCTATACTGGGAGCACAGGGATGTATTGGGCTGTACTGGACTAAACTGGGAGCACGGGGATGTACTGCTCTGTACTGGGCTGTACTGGGCTATACTGGGAGCACGGGGAAGGACTGGGCTATACTGGGAAGCACTGGGCTATACTGGGCTGTTCTGGGCTATACTGGGAGCCGCCCCCCTTCCCCCCCCCCTAATCCCCTGTAATCCCCGCAGCTGCCGCGGCTGCGAATGGCCCCTGGGGGGGGGGGAGCTGGAGGGGGGGGCACACACACTCCCCCCCCCTCCTCCCCACCCCTGTGACCCCCCCAGAGCCCCCCCTTCCCCTCTCCCCCCCACCCGTGTCCGCTCCCACGCGGCACTCGCGGCCGTGCCTCAGTTTCCCCCTCCCCCCATGGCCCCCCAGGGGAAATAAAAAGGGAGGGGGGGGGGAAGGGGGAGGGGCTTAACCCACCCGTCCGCCCCCCCCGCCCACTCGAGGACGCCGTGAGCGGAGCGGTCCCGACCCACTCACCCCCCATTCACAAGGGAATCTCCGGACTCCCCCCCAAAAAAGGCGTGTCCCCCCTCCCCACGCCGCCCCCTCATGGACCTCATCGCCCTCTGGATTCGGGATCCCCGCGGGACCACGCGGAGTGTGGGGCGGACACGAGGGAAGGTACGGGGGTCCGGGGTCTGTGCTATGGGGGTCCGGGGGTCTGTGACATAGGGGGTCCGTGATGTGGGGGGTCCGGAGGGGGATCCGGGGGTCTGTGGCATGGGGGTCCGGGGGCCTGGTGACATAGGGGTCTGTGCCATGGGGGATCCTGAGGGGGTCCGGGGTCCGTGACATAGGGGGTCTGTGCCATGGGGGTCCGGAGGGGGGTCCGGGGTCTGCAATGGGGATCTGTTTGGGGTCCGGAGGGGGCCTGGGGTCTGTGGCAGGGGGTTCTGAGGGCTCTGTGCCGTGCGGGGATCGGAAAGGGGGCCGGGTTTATGCCATGGGGGTCTGAGGGGGTCTCATGAGGGGGCGGGGTCCTGTACTATGGGGAGGTCCGGGGGTCTGTGCCGTAGGGGGAGATCGGGGGGCGTTACCGTGGGGGGGTCTGTGCCGTCGGGGGGGGTCTTGGGGGCTGCGCCGTGGGGGGGTCCGGGGGGGTTTGTGCCGTCGGGGGAGGGGTCTGAGCCGTGGGGGGGATCTGTGCCTTGGGGGGGGGGGTCTGGAGGGGGTGTCCGGGGGGGTCTGTGCCGTGGGGGGGGGGTTTGGGGGTCTGTGTCGTGGAGGGGACACTGTATCTGGGGGGGGGGCTGTGCCGTGGGGGGGGGGTGCTGGAAAGGGTCAGGTGGGGACGGGGGGGGGGTCACGGGGTCACCCAGGGGTCACGGGTGTCCCCACAGTCGTGTTCTTGCACACGCGTGTGCCCCACGGTGTCCTGGTCACACGTGTCCCCGTGACATCCTTGCACACGCGTGTGCTCCCCCCCCCCCGCCGTGTCCTTACCAGGGATTAGTGCGGGCAGGGAGTGGGCAGCGTTAATCCCCCCCCCCCTGCACCCTGCCTGCGGGGGGGGCACCCATGGGTGCCAGGACACACTTTGGGGGGGCCCCAATTTCGGGGGCACCCAAAAGACCCTAAAGGGGGGGGGGGGCTTAATTAATTAAGGCTCATTGAAGTGTGTGCCCCCCCCTTTCATTTGGGTCCCCCATTTTAGGTGACCCCCCCACCCCAATTTGTCCCCCCCCTTATTTTTGGTGCCCCCCCCTCTCTATTTGGCTGCCTGCAAATGGGGAGGGGGCACCCATGAGTGCCAGGACCCACTTTGGGGGGGGGCCCAATTTCGGGGGCACCCAAAAGACCCAAAAAGGGGGGGGGGGCTTAATTAATTAAGGCTCATTGAAGTGTGTGCCCCCCCCCTTCCATTTGGGTCCCCCACCTGATTTGGGTGCCCCCCATCTTTTGGGTGCCCCCCCTTTTTTTCTTAGTTCCCCCCTTTATTTGAGTGCCCCCCCCTTTCTTGGGTGCCCCCCCTCATTTGGGTGCCCCCCCTCATTTGGGTGCCCCCCTATTTTGGGTGCCCCCCCTCATTTGGGTGCCCCCCTCATTTGGGTGCCCCCTAATTTGGGTGCCAGTCCCACTTTAGGTGACCCCGGACCCCCCCTTTTTTGGGGGGTGCACCCCATAATCTTGGGACCCCCCCTTTTAGGGTCCCCCCCTCTTTTCAATCCCCCCCCCTTCTCTATTTGGGCCCTTCCCTTAATTCTGGGAGCCCCCCCCCCCTTTTAGGGTTCCCCGTCTTTTGGGTGCCCCCCTCATTTGGGTGCCCCCCCGTTAGTTTGGGTGCCCCCCCCTCATTTGGCTGCCTCTTTTCTGGGTCCCCCTCCTCCTTTAGGTCCCCCCTCCCCTCGATTTGGGTGCCCCCCCCCCCCTTATTTTGGGTGCCCCCCTCATTTGGGTGCCCCCCTAATTTGGGTGCCAGTCCCATTTTAGGTGACCCCCCCCACCCCAATTTGTGCCCCCCCTTATTTTTGGTGCCCCCCCCTCCCTTTTTGGCTGCCTGCAAATGGGGAGGGGGCACCTAAGGGGTGCCAGGACCCACTTTGGGGGGGGGCAGCACCCTCTCAGGGTCTGAATTTGGGGGGTGCCCCCCCCCCCCGGGGTCCCCCCCCCCGCAGGGTGCAGGCAGGGGATGTTTTGCTGCCCCCATCCCTCCGGGCTTCGTTAGCAAAACGTTAATTAAGTACCGGGGGGGGGGGCAGCAAATGCTCCTGGCACCCATTGGGTGCTGGGGGGGGAGGTGAGAGAAGGGGGGGGGTCCCAGGAGTAGCTGGGGGGGGGGGGGAGTGGAAAAAAGGGGGGGGCAGCACCCCAAGGGGATATGTGAAGCTCTTTGGTGGAAGGGGGGGCACCCAAATAAGGGGGGGCACCCAAATGAGGGGGGCACCCAAATGAGGGGGGGCACCCAAGAAAGGGGGGGGGCACTCAAATAAAGGGGGGAACTAGAAAAAAAGGGGGGGCACCCAAAAGATGGGGGGCACCCAAATCAGGTGGGGGACCCAAATGGAAGGGGGGGGCACACTTCAATGAGCCTTAATTAATTAAGCCCCCCCCCCCCTTTTGGGTCTTTTGGGTGCCCTCGAAATTGGGGCCCCCCCAAAGTGGGTCCTGGCACCCACTGGGTGCCCCCTCCCCATTTGCAGGCAGCCAAATAGAGAGGGGGGGGCACCAAAAATAAGGGGGGGGACAAATTAGGGTGGGGGGGTCACCTAAAATGGGACTGGCACCCAAATGAGGGGGGCACCCAAATTAGGGGGGCACCCAAATGAGGGGGGCACCCAAAATAAGGGGGGGGTCACCCATATTGAGGGGAGGGGGGACCTAAAGGAGGAGGGGGACCCAGAAAAGAGGCAGCCAAATGAGGGGGGGGCACCCAAAATAAAGGGGGGGGGGCTCCAAATTAGGGGGGCACCCAAAAGACGGGGAACCCTAAAAGGGGGGGGGGGCTCCCAGAATTAAGGGAAGGGCCCAAATAGAGAAGGGGGGGGGGATTGAAAAGGGGGGGGGACCCTAAAAGGGGGGGTCCCAAGATTATGGGGTGCACCCCCCCAAAAAGGGGGGGGGGGTGAGAAATGAGGGGCGCCCCCAGAACTGGTTGGGGGGGCACCTAAAAAAGAGGAGGGGGGTCCTGGGGTAATGGGGAGGGGGGGGCACTGGGGGGGGGGTTCTGGGGGGTTCTGGGGGGTCCGGTTCGGCAGCACTTGGGGGGTACTGGAAGTTACTGGGGAATGGGGGGGGCGTTACTGGGCTGGGGGGGGGGGTACTGGGGAGCGTTAGTGGGAAGGGGGGGGGTACTTGGAGGCGCTGTGGGGGCTGCGGCAGCCGGTCCCGGTTCTGGTACCGCCCTCCACCAGGCCCTCCGAACCGCCCCCCCCCGCACGGCCCAAGGACACCTCCCCCCCCCCCCCGAACCGGAACCGGGACCGCCTGAGACCGAACCCCGAACCCCCCGGTCCTGGGACGCCCTCGGGACCCCCCCAACCGGCACCGGCACTGGGACCACCCCCGAGACCGAGACCCTCCCAGGGACCCCCCAGGATAGGGACCCCCCCCCTCCCCGGGTTCCCCGAACCGGCACCGGGACCACCCCCCGGGTCAGGACCCACCCCGGACCGGCACCGGGACCACCCACCTGGGTTAGGAACCCCCCCGGAACCGGCACCGGGACCCCCTGAGACCGAACCCTTCCCCCTCCCTACCCTGGGTCCCCCTCGGGACTCCCAGAACCGGGACCGGGACCACCCACGGCACTGGGAGCCCCCAGAACCCCCCCCTCTCCCGGCACCGGGACCACGCCCCGGGTCAGGAACCCCCCCGGACCGGCACCGAACCGGCACCGGGACTCCCCTCTGGGAAAGAGACCCCCCCCATGGGCCCCCCCCGGCACCGAGACCCCCTCTGGGACCCCCAAAACCGGGACCCCCTCGTGACCCCGCACCGGCCCGGTCCGCTGGGGGGGCGTGGGGGGGGTCCCGGAGTGAGTGGGGGTCTCAGTGGGGGTCTCGGTGTGGGGGGGGTTCTGGTGGAGGTCCCGGGGGGGGTCCCAGAGTGGATGGGGGGGTCTCGAGGTGAGGGTCCCGGTGGGGGGGGGTTGTTGGCATGGGGGGGTCCTGGTGTGTGTTGGGGGTCCCGGTCCGGGGGGGTCCCAGTGCATGGGGGGGCTGTCCCGGGGCAGGGGGGGTTCTCGGTGTGGGGGGGTCCCGGTGAGGGTCCGGGGGGGGCTTATCCTGGTGTGGGGGGGGGTCCCGGGGCAGGGGGGGCCGTGTTGTGGGTGGGGGTCTCGGTGTGTGTGTGGGGGGCATCGTGATGTGGGTGGGGGTGCCGGTGCCACGGGGGGGTTCGCAGTGTGGATGGGGGGGTCCCGTGTGGGTGGGGTCCTGGTGGCAGGGGAAGGGGGCTCGGTGCGTGGGGGGGTCCCGAGGGGGGGGGGGCGTTATCCTGGTGTGGGTGTGGGGGTCCCGGTGTGTGGGGGTCTCATTGGGGGGGTCCCGGTGTGGGGGGGTCTCATTGGGGGGGTCCCGGTGTGGGGGGGTCTCATTGGGGCGGTTTCTCCTGATGTGGGGGGGGGTCCCGGTACCGGGCGGTGTCTCCGGGGTGGGTGGGGGGTCCCGGGGGGGTTCCCAGGGGATTTCCCGGGGGGGTCCCGGTGCAGGGGGGTATCTGAGGGGGAAGTCCCGAGTGGGGTCTCGGGGGGACTTTCTGTTCTGATGTGGGTGGGGGTCCCAATGCGGGGGGTGTCTCTGGGGGGGGGGGAGGGGGGGTGTTTCAAGGGGGGGTGTCCTGGGGTGGTCCCCGAGGGGTCCCTGTACGGGGCGGTGTCTCCGGGGTGGGTGGGGGGTCCCGGGGGGGTTCCCAGGGGGTTTCCCGGGGGGGTGTCGGTGCAGGGGGGTATCTCAGGGGGAGGTCTCTTGGGGGGGGGTCTCAGGGGGGGGTTCGGTGCCATCCCTGTCCCCCAGCATGGCCGATTACCTGATCAGCGGGGGCACGGGCTACGTCCCCGAGGACGGGCTGACAGCCCAGCAGCTCTTTGCCACCTCCGACGGCCTCACCTACAAGTACGGGACCCCCCCGGGCCCCCCCAAATCCCCACGGACCCCCCCAAACCTCCCCGGGCCCCCCCAAATCCCCCGAACCCCCCAAACCCCCCCCAAACCCCTCCAGCCCCTCCCCAGGTCCCTCTGAACCCCTCCTCAAGAACACCCCAGACTTTCCCCCCCCCCATTTCCGCAGACCCCCCCCCGAAATTTTCAGACCCCCCCCCAAATTTTTAGATCCCCCGAAATTTCCAGACCTGCCCCAGGTCCCCAGACCCCCCCTCGAAATTTCCAGAATCCCCCCAGATTTTCCAGACCCCCCCCCAAATGTCCAGACCCCCCCAAAATGTCCAGACCCCCCCAAAATTTCCACCCCCCTCGAAATTTCCAGACCCCCCCCCCAAATTCTCAGACCCCCCCTGAAACTTCCAGAGCCCCTCCCCCAAACTCCCCCCCCCCATCCATTCCCCCTCTCCCCCTCCCATCCTGGGGTCAGGGGTCCCTGAGCCCCCCCCTTCGGGTTCCCCCCTTCCAGTCCTGGGGGGTTGTGATGCTGAGGATTGGGGGGTAGGGGACATAAATTGGGGGGGGTCTCAGCCGTGGTGACCTCTGTGCCCCCCCCCCCAGTGACTTCCTCCTCCTCCCCGGATTCATCGACTTCACCGCGGATGAGGTGGTGAGTACAGACCCCCCCCCGCAGGGACCCCCCCTGGGTGACACCCCTGGGACCCCCCCATGGTGACACCGACGTCCCTGGGACCCCCCCCCCCCATGGTGACACCCCTGGGACCCCCCCTGGGTGACACCCCTGGAACCCCCCCATGGTGACACCCCTGGGACCCCCCCAACATCCCTGTGCCCCCCCATGATGACAAACCTGTGTGTCCCCCCCCCAGTGGCACCCCCGTGCCCCCCCCATGGTGACATCCCCCCCCCCATGGTGACAACCCCAGTGCCCCCCCATGAGTGACACCCCCGTGCCCCTCCCCAGGGTGACATCCCTGTGCCCCCCATATGAGACACCCCGTGCCCCCAGGGTGACAACCCCTGTGTCCCCCTGACATCCCTGTGACCCCCATAGTGACACCCTGCCCCCATGGGACACCTGGGCCCCCCAACGTCCCTGTGACCCCCCATAGTGACACCCCTGCCCCCCATGGTGACACCCCCATGACCCCCCATATGGGGACACCCCATGTCCCCCATAGTGACACCCGGACCCTCCCCAACACCCCTATGCCCCCCATGAGTGACACCCCCATGACCCCCCCCATGGTGACACCCCCTGTGCCCCCCCCCCATATGGGGACACCCCCATGTCCCCCCCCCATAGTGACACCCCTGTGACCCCCCCCAACACCCCTATACCCCCCCATATGGGAACACCCCCTGTGCCCCCCCCATAGTGACCTCCCTGGGACCCCCCCACAACATCCCTGTGACCCCCCCATAGTGACACCCCACTGCCCCCCCCATAGTGACACCCCCATGACCCCCCCATATGGGGACACCCCCCTGTGCCCCCCCCGTAGTGACACCCCTGTGACCCCCCCCCAACACCCCTATGCCCCCCATGAGTGACACCCCCCGTGCCCCCCCATGATGACACCCCCCTGGCCCCCCCATGGTGACACCCCTGGGACCCCCCCAACGTCCCTCTGACCCCCCCCTAGTGACACCCCCTGTGCCCCCCCCATGGTGGCACCCCCTGTGCCCCCCCCATATGGGGACACCCCCATGTGCCCCCCCATGGTGACACCCCTGGGACCCCCCCAACACCCCTATGCCCCCCATGAGTGACACCCCCATGTGCCCCCCAATATGGGGACATCCCCTGTGCCCCCCCCATAGTGACACCCCCATGTGCCCCCCCATGGTGACACCCCTGGGACCCCCCCAACATCCCTGTGCCCCCATGGTGACACCCCCCAGCCCCCCATATGGGGACACCCCTGTGCCCCCCATAAACACCCCCATGACCCCCCCCAACACCCTATACCCCCCATGAGTGACACCCCATGTGCCCCCATGATGACACCCCTGGCCCCATGGTACCTGGACCCCAACGTCCCTGTGCCCCCTAGTGACACCCCTCTGCCCCCCATGGTGACACCCCTTGTGCCCCCCCCATAGTGACACCCCTGAGCCCCCCCATATGGGGACACACCCATGTGCCCCCCCCCATAATGACCCCCCCATATTCCCCCCCCCCAAATTGCTCCCCCCTCCCCGTGCCCCCCCCTCCTCCCCCCCATCCATTTCGGGGGGTCTCAGGTGCCACCCAACCACCACCCTGGGTACCCCCCCCCCATTCCTTTCCCCACATTAGGGGGGGGGGTCAGGTGGGTGACAGGTCCTTGCCCCCCCGTGTGGCCCCCGTGTGCCCCCAGGACCTGACGTCAGCGCTGACCCGCAGGATCACCCTGAAGACCCCCCTGGTGTCCTCCCCCATGGACACTGTCACCGAGGCGGACATGGCCACGGCCATGGCGGTGGGGGGGGCGCGGGGGGGGCACCGGGGAGGGGGGTCCTGGGGGGGCAACATTGGGGGGGGGGGGGGGCACTGACACCAAAGGGGGACACGGAAATGGGGGGTGGACATGGAGGATATGGGGATGGGGGCACTGGAGGGGCACTGGGGATGGGGGACATGGGGAGGTCTTTGGGGGTGTCTTGGGGGGGCACTGACACAAGGGACATGGCAATAGGGGTGGGTAGAGGCAGTGGGGATGGGTGACATGGGTGGGGGGGCTCTTGGGGGTGTCTTGGGGGCACTGTCACCAAGGGGACATGGAAATGGGGTGGGCATGAGATATGGGGGGGTGGCAATGGGGGGCACTGGGGATGGGAGGTCTTGGGGGTTGTCTTGGGGGACATGTCACCAAAAGGGGACATGGCAATGAGAGGTGGGCATTGGGGAGCAGTGGGGATGGGGACATGGGGAGGGGCTCTTGGGGGTTTGTCTTGGGGGGCACTGACACCAAAGGGGACACAGCAATGGGGAGTGGACATGTAGGATATGGGGGCGATAATGGAGGGTGACAATGGGGGGCACTGGGGACGGGGGACATGGGGTGGGGGCTCTTGGGGAGGTCTTGGGGAGGCACTGACACCAAAGGGACACGGAAATGGGGGTGGACATGGAGGGATAGGGGGCACTGGAGGGCACTGGGGATGGGGGCATGGGGAGGGTCTTGGGGTGTCTTGGGGGCACTGACACCAAGGGGGACATGGCATGGGGTGGGCATTGGGGGGCAGTGGGGATGGGGGTGACATGGGGTGGGGGCTCTTGGGGGATGTCTTGGGGGCACTGACACCATAGGGGACATGGAAATGGGGGTGGGCATGGAGGATATGGGGGGGGTGGCATTGGGGGGGGCACTGGGGATGGGGAGGGGGCTCTTGGGGGGGGGTTGTCTTGGGGGGGGGGCACTGACACCAAAGGGGGACATGGAAATGGGGGGGGTGGACAGGTAGGATATGGGGGGGGGTGATAAAGGGGGGGGCGACAATGGGGGGGGCGACAATGGGGGGGGCACTGGGGACGGGGGGGACATGGGGAGGGGGATCTTTGGGGGGGGTGTCTTGGGGGGGGGGCACTGACACCAAAGGGGGACACGGAAATGGGGGGGGGGGGCACTGGTGATGGGGGGGACATTGGGGGGGACACTGTGGGGGGGGGGACACAGGGGACACACACTGTGGGATGGGGACACGGGGGGGGGGCAGCCAGGGGGATGTGGCAATGTGGGGGGGGGACACGGGGGGGGCGTAATGGGGGGGGTCACAGGGATGTCACCCTTGGGGGGGGGGCACGGGGGTGTCACTCATGGGGGGGCACTGGGAAGAGGGGGGGGGACACAGTTTGGGGGGGGGGGGTGTGTGAGAACGTCCCATGGGGTAATTTGGGGGGGCCAGGAGCACCCAAAGGTGGGGGTGCACCCTATGGGGGGGGGGGGGTACTCTATGGGGGGGCTGACACCCCGTGTCCCCCCCCCACAGCTGATGGGTGGGGTGGGGATCATCCACAACAACTGCACCCCCGAGTTCCAGGCCAACGAGGTGCGCAAGGTCAAGGTGAGGGGGGGCCCCCAAAATAAGGGGGGGTCCCCAAAATAAGGGGGGGCCCCAAAACTCAGGGGGGGTCCCCAAAAATCGGGGGGGGGGGAAAAATCAGGGGGGGTCCTAAAAGTAAAGGGAGGGGCAAAAGAAAAGGGGGGGACAGAGCATTGAGGGGGGGAATGATGGAGGGGGGGAAAGGAAAGGGGGGTCCCCAAAAATGAGGGGGGGTCCCCAAAAACTGAGAGGGGAAATGGGGGGTCCCCAGAATATGGGGGGGCCTTAAAATGAGGGGGGGGGGCTCAAAAAAGAGGGGGGGTCCCAAATGAGGGGGGTGACCCCAAAAACTGGGGTACAGTGTTCAGGGGGGGGACTGAAGGAGGGGGGAGTTAGAGGGGGGTCCCCAAAAATGGGGGGTCCCCAAAAGGAGGGGGGGTCCCCAAAAATGAGGGGGGGTCATAAATAAGAGGGGGGGTCCCAAATGATGGGGGTGACCCCAAAAACTGGGGTACAGCGTTTGGGGGGGGACTGAAGGAGGGGGGAGTTAGAGGGGGGTCCCCAAAAATGAGGGGGGGTCACAATGAGGGGGGGTCCCCAAAAATGAGGGGGGGTCATAAATAAGAGGGGGGGGTCCCAGAATGAGAGGGGTGCCCCCAAAAACTGGGGTACAGTGTTTGGGGGGGACTGAAGGAGGGGGGAGTTAGAGGGGGGTCCCCCAAAGTGGGGGGTCTCCAAAAGTGGGGGGTCCCCAAAATGAGGGGGCGTCATAAATAAGAGGGGGGGTCCCAAATGAGGGGGGTACCCCCAAAAACTGGGGTACAGCGTTTGGGGGGGGACTGAAGGAGGGGGGGGAATTAGAGGGGGGTCCCCAAAAATGGGGGGTCCCCAAAAGGAAGGGGGGGTCCCCAAAATGTGGGGGTCTTAAAATGAGGGGGGGTCCCCAAAAATGAGGGGGGGTCATAAATAAGAGGGGGGGTCCCAGATGAGGGGGGTACCCCCAAAAACTGGGGTACAGCATTCGGGGGGGGACTGAAGGAGGGGGGGAGTTAGAGGGGGGTCCCCAAAAATGGGGGGTCCCCAAAATGTGGGGGTCTCAAAATGAGGGGGGGTCCCCAAAAATGAGGGGGGGTCATAAATAAGAGGGGGGGGTCCCAGATGAGGGGGGTACCCCCAAAAACTGGGGGTACAGTGTTTGGGGGGGGACTGAAGGAGGGGGGGAGTTAGAGGGGGGTCCCCAAAAATGAGGGGGGGTCCCCAAAAGGAGAGGGGGTCCCAAATGAGGGGGGTACCCCCAAAAACTGGGGTACAGCGTTTGGGGGGGGACTGAAGGAGGGGGGGAGTTAGAGGGGGGTCCCCAAAAATGGGGGGTCCCCAAAAGGAGGGGGGGTCATAAATAAGAGGGGGGGTCCCAAATGAGGGGGGTGCCCCCAAAAACTGGGGGTACAGTGTTTGGGGGGGGACTGAAGGAGGGGGGGAATTAGAGGGGGGTCCCCAAAAATGGGGGGTTCCCAAAAGGAAGGGGGGGTCCCCAAAATGTGGGGGGTCCCCAAAAATGAGGGGGGGTCATAAATAAGAGGGGGGGTCCCAGATGAGAGGGGTACCCCCAAAAACTGGGGTACAGCGATCAGGGGGGGACTGAAGGAGGGGGGAGTTAGAGGGGGGTCCCCAAAAATGGGGGGTCCCCAAAACTGCCTGGGGAGTGTAATGGGGGTCCCCAAAACTGAGGGTGAGTGTAGGGGGGGGGATCCCCAAAACTGAAGGGGAAATAAAAGGGGGGTCCCCAGAACTACAGGGGGGTCCCCCCAAAGCTTGAGGGGGGGGTCCCCAGTATTGCAGTCCGGGGGTAAGGGGGGGTCCCCAGAACTGCAGAGTGAGGGTAAGGGGACCCCAAAATGTGAGGGGGGCCCCAAAACTGGTGGTGAGAGTAAGGGGGGGCCCCAAAACTACAGGGGGGTCCCCAATATTTCAGTACAGGGTTAAGGGGGAGTTTCCGGAACTGAGGGGGTCCCCAAAATCTAAGGGGGGGTCCTCAAAACTGAAGGGGGGGACCCCAAAACTAAAGGGGACCCCCAAAACTGTATGGGGTTAGGGTTAGGGTTAGGGTTAGGGGGGTCCCCAAAACTGCAGGGGGAACGAAAGTGGGGTCCCCAAAACTGAAGGGGGGGTCCCCAATATTTCAGTCCAGGGTTAAGGGGGAGTTCCTGAAACTGTGGGGGTCCCCAAAATCTAAGAGGGGATCCCCAAAACTAAAGGGGGGTCCCCAAAGGGCAGGAGGGTTCCCCAAAACTGCCTGGGGAACAAAAAGGGGGTCCCCAAAACTGCAGGAGGTGTCCCCAAAATATAAAGGGGGGTCCTCAAAACTGAAGGGGGGGTCCCCAAAACTAAAGAGGGGTCCCCAAACTACCTGGGGAATGAATGAGGGGTCCCCAAAACTGCAGGGGGTTCCCTAGAACTGCAGAGGGAGTGAAAGGGGGGTCCCCAAAACTGCCTGGGGAACGAAAGTGGGGTCCCCAAAATATAAGGGGGGTCCCCAAAACTGCAGGGGGGGACCCTAAAACTAAAGAGGGGACCCCCAAACTGCCTGGGGAATGAATGGGGGGGTCCCCAAAACTGCAGGGGGGGTCCCCAATATTTCAGTCCAGGGTTAAGGGGGAGTTCCTGGAACAGGGGGGGTCCCCAAAATCTAAGGGGGGATCCTCAAAACTAAAGGGGGGGTCTCTGAACTGCAGGGGGGTTCCCCAAAACTGCCTGGGGAACGAAAGGGGGGTCCCCAAAACTGCAGGGGGAGTGAAAGGGGGGTCCCCAATATTTCAGTACAGGGTTAAGGGGGAGTTCCCGGATCCTCAAAACTAAAGGGGGGGTCCCCAAAACTGCCTGGGGAACGAAAGTGGGGTCCCCAAAATATAAGGGGGGTCCCCAAAACTGCAGGGGGGGACCCTAAAACTAAAGAGGGGTCCCCAAAACTGCAGGGGGGGTTCCCCAAAACTGCCTGGGGAATGAATGGGGGGTCCCCAAAACTGCAGGGGTTCCCCAGAACTGCCTGGGGAAGGTCGGGAGGTGTGGGGGGGTCCCTCCCCCAGGTGTCACCCCGTGTCCCCGTCCCCCCCCAGAGGTTCGAGCAGGGCTTCATCACCGACCCGGTGGTGATGAGCCCGGGCATGACGGTGCGGGACGTCCTGGAGGCCAAAGCACGGCACGGGTTCTCGGGGATCCCGGTGACCCAAACCGGGAGGATGGGCAGCAAGCTGGAGGGGATTGTCACCTCCAGGGACATCGACTTCATGGCTGAGAGGGACCTGGGGACACGGCTGGCGGAGGTGGGGGGGGGCGGCTGGGGACAGGGGGACACGGGTGGAAAGGGAGTGGGGACACTTGGGGACAGGGGGACACGGGTGGAAAGGGAGTGGGGACACTTGGGGGGCGTGGGGGGACATTTGGGGACATGGGTGGCAGAGGTTGGGGACACTGGTGGGACACTGGGGGGACATTTGGGGGCAGGGAGACACAGGTGGCAGAGATGGGGGACATGGGAGGGACATGGGGGGACATGGGAGCGACATGGGGGGGATGTGGGGACACGGGTGGCAGAGAGGGGGGGACATGGTAGGGACAGGGGGGGACATGGTAGGGACAGGGGGACAGAGGTGGCAGAGGTGGAGGGGACATGGGGACACGGGTGGCAGAGGGAGGATGTGGGGACCGGGGTGGCAGAGGTGGAGGGGACACGGCTGTGACACTTGGGTGAGGGGGGGTCTGGAGGGGACAGGGGGTGTCCCCGTGTCCCCCCGGTGGCAGTGTCCCTGTCCCCAGGTGATGACCAAGCGCAATGACCTGGTGGTGGCCCCGGCCGGGGTGACCCTCAAAGAGGCCAACGAGATCCTGCAGCGCAGCAAGAAGGGTGGGGACACGGGGACACCCCCGGGACACCCCCTGACACCCCAGGGACACCCCCTGACACCCCCGGGACACCCCCTGACACCCCCGGGACACCCCCGGGGACATCCCCTGCCACCCCAGGGACACCCCCAGGGACACCCCCTGACACCCCCAGGAACACCCCTGGGGACACCCTGGGGACACCCCCAGGGACACCCCCTGCCACCCCGGGGACACTCCTGGGGACACCCCAGGGACACCCCCAGGGACACCCTGGGGACACCCCAGCAGTGGCACTGGGGTCCCCTCCATGTATCCCCACCCCTGGGGTCACCTCTGTGTCACCTCATCCCTGGGTGTCCCCCCATCCCTTGGGGTCCCCTCCCTGTCCCCCATCCCTGGGGTCCCCTCCTCTGTGTCCCCTCATCTCTGTCCCTTGGGGTCCCCTCCATCCCTGAGCTTCCCCCCACCCTTTGGGTGCCCTCCCCGTGGCTGTCCCCCTCCCAACTCCCTGTCCCCCCAGTCCTGGGGTCCCGTCCCTCTCCCCCATCCCTCATCCCCCCCCATCCCTCCCTCCTTTGGGTGCCCCCCCGTGGCTGTCCCTCTCCCAACCCCATGTCCCCCCATCCCTGGGGTTCCCTCCCTGTCCCCCATCTCTCATCCCCCCCTTGTCCCTCCTTTGGGTGCCCCCCCTGTGGCTGTCCCTCTCCCTGTCCCCCCCTCCCTGAGCTCCCCCCACCCTCTGGGTGCCCCCCCGTGGCTGTCCCTCTCCCAACTCCCTGTCCCCCCAGTCCTGGGATCTCCTCCCTGTCCCCCCATCTCCTGGGTTCCCCTCCCTGTCCCCCCATCCCTGGGGTCCCCTCCCTGTCCCCCCATCTCCTGGGGTCCCCTCCATGTCACCTGTCTCTGGGGTCCCCTCCCTGTCCCCCATCCCTGGGGTCCCCTCCCTGTCCCCCATCCCTCATTCCCCCCCCTCTCTCCCTCCTTTGGGTGCCCCCCCCGTGGCTGTCCCTCTCCCAGCCCAGTGTCCCCCCATCCCTGGGGTCCCCTCCCTGTCCCCCCATCTCCTGGGGTCCCCTCTCTGTCCCCCATCTCTCATCCCCCCCTGTCCCTCCCTCCTTCGGGTGCCCCCCCCATGGCTGTCCCTCTCCCAGCCCCGTGTCCCCCCATCCCTTCGGTCCCCTCCCTGTCCCCCCATCCCTGGGGTCCCCTCCCTGTCCCCCCACCCCTTCGGTCCCCTCCCTGTCCCCCCATCTCCTGGGGTCCCCTCCATGTCACCTGTCTCTGGGATCCCCTCCCTGTCCCCCATCCCTGGGGTCCCCTCCCTGTCCCCCCATCCCTCATCCCCCCCCGTCCCTCCCTCCTTTGGGTGCCCCCCCCGTGGCTGTCCCTCTCCCAGCCCTGTGTCCCCCCCTCCCTTCGGTCCCCTCCCTGTCCCCCCATCCCTGGGGTCCCCTCCCTGTCCCCCCATCCCTCATCCCCCCCCCCTCTCTCCCTCCTTTGGGTGCCCCCCCATGGCTGTCCCTCTCCCAACCCCATGTCCCCCCATCCCTTCGGTCCCCTCCCTGTCCCCCCATCCCTGGGGTCCCCTCCCTCTCCCCCCATCCCTCATCCCCCCGTTTCTCCCTCCCTCCTTTGGGTGACCCCCCCGTGGCTGTCCCTCTCCCATGTCCCCCCATCCCTGGGGTCCCCTCCTCTGTGTCCCCTCATCTCTGTCCCTTGGGGTCCCCTCCGTCCCTGAACTTCCCCCCACCCTTTGGGTGCCCTCCCCGTGGCTGTCCCCCTCCCAACTCCCTGTCCCCCCATCCCTGGGGTCCCCTCCTCTGTGTCCCCTCATCTCTGTCCCTTGGGGTCCCCTCCGTCCCTGAACTTCCCCCCACCCTTTGGGTGCCCTCCCCGTGGCTGTCCACCTCCCAACTCCCTCTCCCCCCAGTCCTGGGGTCCCCTCCCTCTCCCCCATCCCTGGGGTCCCCTCCCTGTCCCCCCACCCCTTCGGTCCCCTCCCTGTCCCCCCATCCCTGGGGTCCCCTCCCTGTCCCCCCATCCCTGGGGTCCCCTCCCTGTCCCCCCATCTCCTGGGGTCCCCTCCCTCTCCCCCATCCCTGGGGTCCCCTCCCTGTCCCCCCATCCCTCATCCCCCCCGTTCCTCCCTCCCTCCCTCCCTCCTTTGGGTGCCCCCCCGTGTTTGTGGGGGTGCCAGCGCGGTGTGGGGGTGTGGCAGGGAAGCTGCCGATCGTCAATGGCAGTGACGAGCTGGTGGCCATCATGGCCCGCACGGACCTGCGGAAGAACCGCGAGCACCCGCTGGCATCCAAGGACGCGCGGAAGCAGCTCCTGTGCGGGGCGGCGCTGGGGACCCGAGAGGAGGAGAAGCAGCGACTGGACTTACTGGTGCAGGCTGGGGCGGACCTGGTGGTACTGGTGTGTGCTGGGATGGGGGGGCTGAGGGGGCTGGGGTACTGGTGCAGGCTGGGGCTGAACTGGTGGTACTGGTGCGTGCTGGGATGGGGGGCTGTGGGGGCTGGGGGGGGCTAGGGTACTGGTGCAGGCTGGGGCTGAACTGGTGGTACTGGCGTGTGCTGGGATGGGGGGCTGGGGGTGCTGGGCTACTGGTGCAGGCTGGGGCAGACCTGGTGGTACTGGTGGGTGCTGGGTTGGGGGGCTGGGGGGTCCTGAGGGGTCCTGAGGGGTCCTGGGGTGCTGGGGTGCTGAGCTACTGGTGGAGGCTGGGGCAGACCTGGTGGTACTGGTGTGTGCTGGGATGGGGGGCTGTGGGGGTGCTGGGGGGTCCTGGGGGTTCCTGGGGTGCTGGGGGGTGCTGGGCTACTGGTGCAGGCTGGGGCGGACCTGGTGGTACTGGTGGGTGCTGGGATGGGGGGCTGGGGTACTGGTGCAGGCTGGGGCTGAACTGGTGGTACTGGTGGGTGCTGGGTTGGGGGGCTGGGGGGTCCTGAGGGGTCCTGAGGGGTCCTGGGGTGCTGGGGTGCTGAGCTACTGGTGGAGGCTGGGGCGGACCTGGTGGTACTGGTGTGTGCTGGCATGGGGGGGCTGAGGGGGGCTAGGGGGTCCTGAGGGGTCCTGGAGGGTGCTGGGGATGCTGAGGGATGCTGGGGGGTCCTGGGGGTGCTGGGGTGCTGAGCTGGGGGTGCAGGCTGGGGCTGAACTGGTGGTACTGGTGTGTGCTGGGATGGGGGCATGGGGGGGCTGGGGTACTGGTGCAGGCTGGGGCTGAACTGGTGGTACTGGTGGGTGCTGGGATGGGGGGGCTGGGGGGTGCCGGGGGGTCCTGAGGGGTCCTGGAGGGTGCTAGGGATGCTGAGGGATGCTGGGGGGTCCTGGGGGTGCTGGGGTGCTGAGCTGGGGGTGCAGGCTGGGGCTGAACTGGTGGTACTGGTGTGTGCTGGGATGGGGGGCTGTGGGGGTGCTGGGGGGTGCTGGGGGTCCTGGAGGGTGCTGGGGATGCTGGGGGTCCTGGGGGTGCTGGGATGGGGTGCTGGGGGTGCTGGGGGGTCCTGAGGGGTCCTGGAGGGTGCTGGGGGGTGCTGGGGGGTCCTGGGGGTGCTGGGATGGGGGGCTGGGGGGTGCTGGGGGGTCCTGAGGGGTCCTGGGGTGCTGGGGGGTGCTGGGCTACTGGTGCAGGCTGGGGCGGACCTGGTGGTACTGGTGTGTGCTGGGATGGGGGGCTGTGGGGGCTGTGGGGGGCTAGGGTACTGGTGCAGGCTGGGGCTGAACTGGTGGTACTGGTGTGTGCTGGGATGGGGGCATGGGGGGGCTGGGGTACTGGTGCAGGCTGGGGCGGACCTGGTGGTACTGGTGCGTGCTGGGATGGGGACATGGGGGGGCTATGGGGGGTTGGGGTACTGGTGCAGGCTGGGGCTGAACTGGTGGTACTGGTGGGTGCTGGGATGGGGGGCATGGGGGGGCTGGGGTACTGGTGCAGGCTGGGGCTGAACTGGTGGTACTGGTGGGTGCTGGGATGGGGGCATGGGGGGGCTGGGGTACTGGTGCAGGCTGGGGCTGAACTGGTGGTACTGGTGGGTGCTGGGATGGGGGCATGGGGGGGCTGGGGTACTGGTGCAGGCTGGGGCTGAACTGGTGGTACTGGTGTGTGCTGGGATGGGGGGCTGAGGGGGCTAGGGGTCCTGGGGGTGCTGGGATGGGGGTGCTGGGGATGCTGGGGGTCCTGAGGTCCTGGGGTGCTGGGGGTGCTGGGCTACTGGTGCAGGCTGGGGCGGACCTGGTGGTACTGGTGTGTGCTGGGATGGGGGGCTGGGGGGGCTGGGGTACTGGTGCAGGCTGGGGCTGAACTGGTGGTACTGGTGTGTGCTGGGATGGGAGGATGGGGGGTCCTGAGGGGTCCTGGGGTGCTGGGGTGCTGAGCTACTGGTGCAGGCTGGGGCAGACCTGGTGGTACTGGTGTGTGCTGGGATGGGGGGCTGGGGGGGGACTGGGGGTCCTGAGGGGTCCTGGAGGGTGCTGGGGGATGCTGGGGCGGACCTGGTGGTACTGGTGGGTGCTGGGATGGGGGGGCTGAGGGGGCTGAGGGGTGCTGGGGTGCTGAGCTACTGGTGCAGGCTGGGGCTGACCTAATGGTACTGGTGTGTGCTGGGATGGGGGGCTGGGGGGTGCTGGGGGGTCCTGGGGGTGCTGGGATGGGGGGGCTGGGGGGTGCTGGGGGGTCCTGAGGGGTGCTGGGGGTGCTGGGCTGGGGGTGCTAGGGGACGCTGGGGGATCCTGGGGGTGCTGGGGGTCCTGAGGGGTCCTGCAGGTACTGGGAGGTGCTGGGGGGTGCTGGGGGGTGCTGGGCTACTGGTGCAGGATGGGGTTGACCTGGTGGTACTGGTGTGTGCTGGGATGGGGGTGCTGGGGGGGCTGAGGGGTGCTGGGGTGCTGGGGGTGCTGGGGGATGCTGGGGCGGACCTGGTGGTACTGGTGGGTGCTGGGATGGGGGGGCTGAGGGGGCTGAGGGGTGCTGGGGTGCTGGGGTGCTGAGCTACTGGTGCAGGCTGGGGCTGACTTCGTGGCACTGGTGGGTGCTGGGATGCAGGGCTGGGGGTGCTGGAGGTCCTGAGGGGTCCTGGAGGGTGCTGGGGGTGCTGGGGGATGCTGGGGCGGACCTGGTGGTACTGGTGGGTAATGGGATGGGGGGGCTGAGGGGGCTGAGGGGTGCTGGGGTGCTGGGGTGCTGAGCTACTGGTGCAGGCTGGGGCTGACCTAATGGTACCGGTGTGTGCTGGGATGGGGGGCTGGGGGGTGCTGAGGGGTCCTGAGGGGTCCTGAGGGGTCCTGGGGTGCTGGGGGGTGCTGGGCTACTGGTGCAGGCTGGGGCTGACCTGGTGGTACTGGTGGGTGCTGGGATGGGGTGCTGGGGGGTCCTGAGGGGTCCTGGGGTGCTGGGGGGTGCTGAGCTACTGGTGCAGGCTGGGGCTGACCTAATGGTACTGGTGTGTGCTGGGATGGGGGGCTGGGGGGTGCTGGGATGGGGCGATGGGGGGTCCTGAGAAGTCCTGAGAGTGAATCAGTGACCGAATCAGTGACCCCCCAGGATGTTCCCCCCCGAGTCACTGACCCCCCCGGGATGTGCCCCCCCAACTCACTAACCCCTGCCCCTCCCTGAATCAGTGACCCCCCCGGAATGTGCCCCCCCCCCAACTCACTGCCCCCCCCGGGATGTTCCCTCCCCCCACTCACTGCCCCCCGGAATGTCCCCCCCCCCAAATCACTGACCCCCCCGGGATGTTCCCCCCCAACTCACTGACCCCTGCCCCTCCCCGAATCACTGACCCCCCCAGGATGTGTGTCCCCCCCAACTCACTGACCCCCCAGGATGTCCCCCCCCCCCCCAACTCACTGCCCCCCCGGGCTGCCCCCCCAGGACTCCTCGCAGGGGAACTCCCGGTACCAGATCTCCATGGTCCAGTTCATCAAACACAAATACCCCGAGCTGCAGATCATGGGGGGCAACGGTCAGGGGGGGCTGGGGGGGGGGCTGGGGGGGCAATGAGGGGGTGGGGGGCTTGGGGGCGATGAGGGGAGGGGTGGGGAAATGAGAGGGGGGGGTGGGGGGGAATGAGGGCATTGGGAGGAATGGGGGGTGGGGGGCAATGGGGCGGAGGGCAATGAAGGGATGGGGGCTGCAGTGTGGTGGGGGTCAATGGGGAGGGGGCTAGAACATGAGGGGCAGGGGGCAAGGGTGAGGGGAGGGTGGGGGGCTATGGGGGGATGGGGAGCCTGGGGGGCAACGGTGAAGGGGGGTGGGGGGCAATGGGGGGGCCATGTGGGGCAATGAGGGGGTGGGGGGCAAAGGGGCAATGGGGAGGAGGGGGGGACAGTGGGAAGTGGGGGGCAATGAGAGGGTGGGGGGCTTGGGGGGCAATGGGGGGGTGGGGGAGTGGGGGGGAAATGGGGGCATAGGGAGGAATGGGGGGTGGGGGGGCCATGGGAAGGAGGGCAATGGGGAGGCTTGGGGAGCAAGGGGGCCATGGGGTAAAGGAGTGGGGGCAATGGGGAGAAGTAGGGAGAGGCAATGAGGGGGGGGCTTGGGGGGTTATAATGGGGAGAATGGGGGGCAATGGGGGGGGCAATGCTGGGGCTCGGGGGGGCAGTGAGGGGTGGGGGGGCAATGGGGGGAATGGGAGGAATGGGGAGAATGGGGGGGGCAATGGGGACAGGGCGTGGGGGGGGTGGCAGTTGGGTGACAGGGGGTAGCAGGGGGGGTGACAGGGGGTTTGGGGAGGGGGGGGTGACAGCAGTGTCCCCACAGTGGTGACAGGGGGTGACAGGGGGTGTCAGGGGGGGTCCAGGGGGTGTCAGGGGGGGTGACAGGAGGTGACAAATGTCCCCCCAGTGGTGACAGGGGGGGTGACAGGGGGTTTGGGGAGGGGGGGGTGACAGCAGTGTCCCCGCAGTGGTGACAGGGGGTGACAGGGGGTGACAGTGAGGTTCCAGGGGGTGACGGGGGGTGACAGGAGGTGACAAATGTCCCCCCAGTGGTGACAGCCGCCCAGGCCAAGAACCTGATCGATGCGGGGGTGGATGCGCTGCGGGTGGGGATGGGCTGTGGGTCCATCTGCATCACCCAGGAGGGTGCGTGACGGGGGGGGGGACGGGGGGACGGGGGGGGACAGGGGGGGTGACATGGGGGGACAGGGAGGTGACAGGAGGGGTGACGGGATGACAGTGGGGTGACGGGGGGGCAGGGTGGGTGACATGAAGGGACAGGGTGGTGATGGGGGGGACGGAGGGGGAGAGGGGAGGGGACAGGGGGGGACAGGGGGTGACAGGGAAGGTGACAGGGGGGGAAAGGGAGGGGACAGGGGGGGACGGGGGGGACAGGGTGGTGACAGGGGGGGTGACAGGGGGTTGACAGCAGGGTGATGGGGGGCAGAGGGGGTGACATGGAGGGACAGGGTGGTGACAGGGGCGTGATGGGGGGGGCGGAGGGCGACAGGGGGGGATGGGGGGGACAGTGGGTGGCAGGGAAGGTGATGGGGGGGAGAGGGAGGGGACAGGGCAGTGACGGGGGGGGACAGGGTGGTGACAGGGGGTTGACAGCAGGGTGACAGGGGGGCAGGGGGGGTGACATGGAGGGACAGGGTGGTGACGGGGGGGAGATAGGAGGGGTGATGGGGGTGGTGACAGGGGGAGTATGGGGGGGACGGGGTGACAGGGGGTGACAGCCCCCCCAGTGTCCCCACCCCTGGCACACCGCCAGGATGTGTGTGTGTGTGTGTGTGTGTGTCACCCCCCCATGTCACAGCTCGGTGTCCCTGTCCTGTCCCAGATGCACCCAATCCCCCCCCAAATGTCACCTCGGGGTGCAGCCCCCCCCCCAGCATTGTCCCCGTCCCTCTGTCCCCTCGCAGTGGTGTCCCCAGCACTGTCACTGTCACTGTCACTGTCACTGTCACTGTCACTGTCACTGTCACTGTCACTGTCACTGTCACTGTCACTGTCACTGTTGGGTGACACGGTGTCACGCTGTTGGGGTGCCAGGTGGTGTCCCCCCCCCATTCCCGTGTCCCCTGTCCCCTCAGCATTCTCGGGGTGCCCCTGTCCTTGTCCCCACAGTCGTGTTGGGGTGCTGGGCAATGTCCCCACCCCCAGTCCATGTCCCCTGTCCCTGTCCCCCTGTCCCCTGGCATTGTTGGGGTGCCGATAGGGGGGTGTGTGTCCCCCAGCCCTGGTCTTTGTCCCCTGTCCCCCAGCAGTGTCGGGGTGCAAGGCGGTGTCCCCCCACCTATCCCTGTCCCCTGTCCCCCTGTCCCCGGGCATTGTCGGGGTGCCAGCCGGTGTGTCCTCTCCCAGGTCCCTGTCCCCTGTCACTGTCCTTGTCCCCTCTCCCCTCTCCCCTGTCCCGCAGCAGTATCGAGGTGCCAATAGATCCGTGCGTGTCCCCTATCCCTGTCCCTTGTCCCTGTCCCCTCTCCCCCAGGAGTGTCGGGGTGCTGATGAGTGTGTGTCCCTCCGGCCCTGTCCCTGTCCCTGTCCCTGTCCCTGTCCCTGTCCCTGTCCCTGTCCCTGTCCCTGTCCCTTGTTGCTGTGGCAGTGCTGTCCCTGTCCCTGACTGTCGCTATTGCTGTCCCCGGGCAGTGCTGTCCCTGTCCCTGTCGCCGTCCCTGACTGTCCCTGTCCCTGGGCAGTGCTGGCCCTGTCCCCTGACTGTCCCTGTCCCTATCCCTGTCCCTGTCCCTGTCCCTGTCCCTGTCCCTGTCCCTGTCCCTGTCCCTGTCCCTGTCCCTGTCCCTGACTGTCCCTGTCCCTCTCCCTGTCCCTGACTGTCAGTGAGTGTCCCCGGGCACTGCTGTCCCTGTCCCTGTCCCCTCACTCTCGCTGTCCCTGTCCCTGTCCCCGGGCAGTGCTGTCCCTGTCCCCGATTGTCGCTGTCGCTGTCCCTGTCCCTGTCCCCTGACTGTTGCTCTCCCTGTCCCTGTCCCTGGGCGGTGCTGTCCCTGTCCCTGTCCCCGTCCCTGTCCCTGTCCCCTCACTCTCGCTGTCCCTGTCCCTGTCCCCGGGCACTGCTGTCCCTGTCTCTGTCCCTCTCCCCGGGCAGTGCTGTCCCCTGACTGTCGCTGTCCCTGTCACTGTCCCTGTCCCTGTCCCCTGACTGTCCCTGTCCCTGACTGTCGCTGTCCCTGTCCCCGAGCAGTGCTGTCCCCACACTCTCACTGTCGCTGTCCCCGGGCACTGCTGTCCCTGTCCCTGACTGTCCCTGTCGCTGTCGCTGTCGCTGTCGCTGTCGCTGTCGCTGTCCCTGTCCCTGTCCCTGTCCCTGTCGCTGTCCCTGTCCCTGTCCCTGACTGTCGCTGAGTGTCCCCGGGCAGTGCTGTCCCTGTCTCTGTCCCTCTCCCCGGGCAGTGCTGTCCCTGACTGTCTCTGTCCCTGTCGCTGACTGTCACTCGCTGTCCCCGGGCAGTGCTGTCGCTGTCCCTGTCCCTGTCCCTGTCCCTGTCCCTGTCCCTGTCCCTGTCCCTGTCCCTGTCCCTGTCGCTGTCCCCGGGCAGTGCTGTCCCTGTCCCTGTCGCTGACTGTCCCTCGCTGTCCCCGGGCAGTGCTGGCCCTGTCCTTGTCCCTGGCCCTGGCCCTGTCCCTGTTCCCGGGCAGTGCTGTCGCTGTCCCTGACTGTCCCTCGCTGTCCCCGGGCAGTGCTGTCGCTGTCCCTGTCCCTGTCCCTGACTGTCCCTGTCCCCTGGCAGTGCTGTCCCTGTCCCTGTCCCTGTCGCTGTCCCTGACTGTCGCTGTCCCCGGGCAGTGCTGTCGCTGTCCCTGTCCCTGTCCCTGTCGCTGTCCCTGACTGTCCCTGTCCCCGGGCAGTGCTGGCCCTGTCCCTGTCCCTGTCGCTGACTGTCCCTCGCTGTCCCTGTCCCCGGGCAGTGCTGGCGTGTGGCCGCTCTCAGGGCACCGCCGTCTATAAGGTGGCCGAGTACGCTCGGCGTTTCGGGGTTCCGGTGGTGGCCGATGGCGGCATCCGCACCGCGGGGGACGTGGTCAAAGCGCTGGCCCTGGGGGCTTCCACCGGTGAGAGGGGGGGGGACACCCCGGGACAACCCCCCCTGCCAGCACCCAGCCCCTGCCCGCCCCTGGCTGTCACCCCATTAAACCTCAGGGTGCCCACCCTGGGGTCTCCCCCCTCCCTAATCCCCCCCTTTGGGTGGGGGTCTCCTTTCCTCTTCTCTCCCCCAATAATCCTCACCCTGGGGGGGTCTTATCCTCATTACCCCCCCAAAAAAAAATCCCCACCCTGGGGGGGGTCTCACCCCCTCGTCCCCCTCTTTGGGTGGGGGTCTCATCCCCATCCCCCCCCCAACACCCTCAGCCCTGGGTGGGGGTCTCCTTTCCTCTTCTCACCCCCTCTAATCCCCACCCTGGGGGGGGTCTCTCCACCCTTGCCCCCCTCTTTGGGTGGGGGTCTCATCCCTATTCCCACCCCCCCCCCCCAAGAACTCCCACCCTGGGGGTCTCATCCCCATCCTGCTCCCCAACACCCTCAGCCCTGGGTGGGGGTCTCCTTTCCTCTTCTCTCCCCCAATAATCCTCACCTTGGGGGGGTCTCACCCCCTCTAAACCCCACCCTGGGGGGGGGTCTCACCCCCCTCATCCCCCTCTTTGTGTGGGGGTCTCATTCCCATTCCCACCCCCACCCCCCAAGAACTCCCACCTTGGGGGTCTCATCCCCCCCCCCATCCTCAACCCTGGGTGGGGGTCTCCTTTCCTCTTCTCTCCCCCAGTAATCCTCACCCTGGGGGGGTCCCATCCCCTCTAATCCCCACCCTAGGGGGGGTCTCACTCCCCTCATCCCCCTCTTTGGGTGGGGGTCTCATCCCCATCCCACCCCCCCAACCCTGGGTGGGGGTCTCCTTTCTTCTCTGTCCCCCCCTCTTCTCCTTCCTGACCAATTCCCTATCCGGGGGATGGGGTCTCTTTCCCCCCCCCTCCCTCCCATTTCCCCCCCCCCCCAGTGATGATGGGCTCCCTCCTGGCTGCCACCACCGAGGCCCCGGGGGAGTTTTTCTTCTCGGAGGGGGTTCGGCTCAAACGGTACCGGGGGATGGGCTCCTTGGATGCCATGGAGACGAACCCCAGCAGCCAGAAACGCTACTTCAGGTACCCCGGTTCTGGGGGGGCGATGGGGATGAGACCCCCCCACGGTGGGGGTTGTTGGGGGGGGGGAATGGGATGAGACCCCCCCAAGATGGGGGTTGTTGGGGGTTGTTGGGGGGGAGTTGAGACCCCTCAGGGTAGGGGTCATTGGAGGGGAGGAATGGGGATGGGAACCCCCCCTAAGGTGAGGATTACTGGGGGGGGCAATGGGGACGAAACCCCCACCCCATGGTGGGAGTTATGGGGGGGAGGGAATGGGTATGGGACCCCCACCCCAAAGTGAGGATTGCTGGGGGGGGGGGAATGGGTATGGGACCCCCACCTCAAAGTGGGGATTGCAGGGGGGGGGGAACAGGGATGAGACCCCCCCAAAGTGGGGATTGTAGGGGGGCATTGGGGTGGGACCCCTGCCCAGGGGGGAGAATGGGGATGAGACCCCTCCCTCCAAATTAGGGATTATTGGGGGGGCAATGGGGATGAGACCCCCACCCCAAAGTGGGGATTGATGGGGGGGGGAATGGGGATGAGACCCCCCCAAGATGGGGGTTGTTGGGGGGGGAGTTGAGACCCCCCAGGGTAGGGGTCGTTGGGGGGGAGGAATGGGGATGGGACCCCCCCCTAAGGTGGGGATTACTGGGGGGGGCAATGGGGACGAAACCCCCAGCCCATGGTGGGAGTTATGGGGGGGCAGGGAATGGGGATGAGACCCCCAGCCCATGGTGGGGGCAATGGGGGTTGAGACAGCCCCCCAGGGTCTGGGTTGTTTGGGGGGGTGGGTTGTTTGGGGGGGTGGAATGGGGATGGGACCCTAACCCCATGGTGGGGATGATTGAGGGGGGGTAATGGGTATGGGACCCCCACCCCAGGGTGGGGGACAGGGGTGATGAGCCCCAGGGTGGGGGGTTGTTTGTGGGGGGAAATGGGGATGAGACCCCTCCCCCCAAGTCAGGGGTTACTGGGGGGGCAATGGGTATGGGACCCCCACCCCAAAGTGAGGATTGCTGGGGGGGGGAATGGGGATGAGACCCACACCCCAAGGTGGAGGGTATAGGGGGTGAGACCCCCAAAGGTGGGAGTTATGGGGGGGGGGAGGGAAAGGGGATAAGATCTCCTGAAAATGGGGGGTATAGGGGGTGAGACCCCCCCAAGGTGGGAGTTATGGGGGGGGGGAATGGGGATGAGACCCTCACCCCATGGTGGGGGCAGTGGGGGTTGAGACACCCCCCCAGGGTGGGGGCTGCTGGGGGGGGAGGGAAGTGGGGATAGGACCCCCCCCCAAGGTGGGGATGATTGAGGGGGGGTAATGGGTATGGGACCCCCACCTCAGGGTGGGGGACAGGGGTGATGAGCCCCAGGGTGGGGGGTTGCTTGGGGGGGGAAATGGGGATGAGACCCCCCCCAAAGTGGGGATTGTAGGGGGGCAATGGGGATGAGACCCCTCCCCCCAAGTCAGGGGTTATTGGGGGGGCAATGGGTATGGGACCCCCACCCCAAGGTAGGGATTGTAGGGGGGCAATGGGGTGGGACCCCTGCCCAGGGGGGAGAATGGGGATGAGACCCCTCCCCGCAAGTCAGGGGTTATTGGGGGGGTACAGGGGGTGAGACCCCCACCCCAAAGTGGGGATTGTTGGGGGGCAATGGGGATGAGCCCACCCATCCAAGGTAGGAGTTACTGGGGGGGGGGCAATGGAGATGAGACCCCCCCCAAAGATGGGGGGTATGGGGGGTGAGAAGCCCACCCAGGGTGGGGGTTGTTGGGGGGGGGGAATAGGGATGAGACCCCCCCCAAGGTGGGGATTGTGTGGGGTCAGTGGGGGTGAGACCCCCACCCCATGGTGGGGATTATTGAGGGGGGGTAATGGGTATGGGACCCCCACCCCAAAGTGGGGATTGTGGGGGGGCAATTGGGGTGGGACCCCTGCCCAGGGGGGAGAATGGGGATGAGACCCCTGCCCCCAGGTCAGGGGTTATTGGGGGGGCAATGGGGATGAGACCCCCCCGAAGATGGGGGACAAGGGGGATGAGACCCCCCCCGAAGATGGGGGACATGGGGGGTGAGACCCCCACCCAAGGTGGGAGTTATGGAGGGGGGGAGGGAATGGGGATGAGACCCCCCCCCCAAAGTGGGGATTGCAGGGGGGGCAATGGGGATGAGACCCCTCCCCGCAAGTCAGGGGTTATTGGGGGGGTACAGGGGGTGAGACCCCCCCTCTAATCCCCCCCCCCCGACCGAACAGCGAGGGGGAGAAGGTGAAGGTGGCTCAGGGGGTGTCGGGGGCGGTCCCGGACCAGGGCTCGATCCACAAGTTCGTTCCCTACCTGATCGCTGGGATCCAACACGGCTGCCAGGACGTGGGTGCCCGCAGCCTCTCGGTGCTCCGGTGAGCGAGGGGTTCACAGGGACCCCCCCCGAAACCCCCCCCCCAAAAACAAAACACCCCCCAAAATGAGGATGGGGTGAAACGAGCTCGTTTTGGGGGGGTGGTCCCGTCCCGGAGGTCGATGATGTACTCGGGGGAGCTGAAGTTTGAGAAGCGGACGCTGGCGGCACAGATTGAGGGGGGGGTCCACGGGCTCCACTCGTGAGTGGGGGGGGGGGATGAGGGGGTGGAGATGGAGGGGGTGGGAGCCCCCCCGAGGGGAAAAAAGGGGGGTGGGTTAGTGAGTGGGGGGAGGGATAAATGGGGAGGGGTCATGGGGGGGGTGAGCGGAATGGGGGGAGGTAAAGGAAAGGGGGGGGGGTGGGAGCCCCCCCGAGGGGAAAAGGAGGGGGGGAGCAAGGGGTCCACTCGTGAGGGGGGGGATGGGGGGATAGGGGGTGGGAGGGGGAGGTGGGAAGGGTTTTAAAGGAGGGGGGGTGGGAGGTGTCGTGGGGGAGATGGAGGGGTGGGAGCCCCCCCGAGGGGAACGGGAAAAGGGGAAGGGGGGAGTGGGGGGATCCACTCGTGAGTGGGGGGTGAGTAAATGGGGAGGGGTCGTGGAGGTTGAAATGGGGAGGGGGGTGAAAAGGAAGGGGGGTGGGAGGTGTCGTGGGGGAGATGGAGGGGGTGGGAGCCCCCCCGAGGGGCAAAGGAATGGGGGGGATCACAGGGTCCACTCGTGACGGGGGGGGAATAAATGGGGAGGGGGCGTGGGGGGGGTGTGGGGGATGAGGGAAACGAGGGGGGGGGTTTGAAGAGAGGGGGGCGTTGGGGTGACCCCAGGGTGAGGGGGGGGCACTGGGGGGGTTGGGGGTGACACCAGGGGGGGGTGGGGACCCTGTGACCTTCTCTCTTTCCCCCCACGCCACAGTTTCACGGTTCTGCCCGGTGGGTGCCCCCCCCCCTTGGGTCAGGGTGTGTGGGGGGGTCCCATCAGGTTTTGGGGAGGGGGTCTCAGTGAGGGGGGGGCACCCACAGCCCCCCCAGGGAGACGGAGAGGACTTGGGGGGGGGGGGGGGAAACTTCAGTTCCCAACCAGGAAGGGTGGGGGGGGGAATGGGGTAGGGGATGTGGGGGCAGGGATGGGACCCCCCCCTCTGGCCCCCCCTGACCCCCCCCCTTCCTCTGCCCCACAGTCTCAAGGAGCGGCTGCACTGAGGAGGGGCCACGCTCAGGGACCCCCCCGGGACCCCCCCCGGGACACCACTACCGCTGAGGGACAGTGGGGGAGGGACCCCCCTGGAACCCCCCCCCCGGAACCCACGGGGGCACCAGGACCCCCCCCAGGACCCCCCCCCCAGCACCCATGGGGGCACCAGAACCCCCCTGGGACCCCCCCTTGGACCAAACTCCCAAACCCATGGGGGCACCAGGACCCCTGAAGGACCCCCCCGGGGGCTCCCTTGGGACCCCCCCCTGCACCCATGGAGGTACCAGGACACCCCCAGGACCACGTTGGGATCCACACCCGGGACCCCCCACCCATGGGGGCACCAGGACCCCCCTGGGACCCCCTTTAGGAGCCCCTCCCTGCACCCATGAGGGCACCGGGACCCCCCCAGGACCCCCCCCCCCCCACTCCCACGGGGGCACCTCCTGGGGGGCTTTGGGGGTCTCTGGGGTGCTGCACCCTGAGGGGGGAGGCAGCAGCACCCACTGTACCCCCCCAGCACCCTGGGGACCCCCCCCCTCCCCAGGGACCCCCCCAGAGGCTCAGAGGGGGCCCGGGGGGGGCACTGAGCTGTGAGCAATGGAATAAAGTGACAGAGATGGGACAGGGGGACACTGGGGACATTGGGGACATGGGGACAGGGGGACAGGGGGGGACATGGGATATGGGGACAGGGGGGGACATGGGGACACTGGGGACATTGGGGACACGGGATATGGGGACAGGGGGGACATGGGGACACTGGGGACATGGGATATGGGGACAGGGGGGGACATGGGGACACTGGGGACATTGGGGACACGGGATATGGGGACAGGGGGGGACATGGGGGACATTGGGGACAGAAGGGCATTGGGACAGGGGGACAGGACATGGGGACAGGGGGGACATGGGGACAGGGGGGACGTGGGATATGGGGACATTGGGGACACGGGATATGGGGACAGGGGGGCAGGAGGGGACATGGGGGACAGGGGGACATTGGGGACAGAAGGACATGGGGACAGGAGGGACATGGGGGACATGGGGCAGGGGGGACATGGGAACATTGGGGACACGGGATATGGGGACAGGGGGGCAGGAGGGGACAGGGGGGACAGGGGGACATTGGGGATGGGGGGACATGGGGGACATTGGGGACATGGGATATGGGGACATTGGGGACATTGGGGACACAGGATGTGGGGACAGGGGGGCAGGAGGGGACATGGGGACAGGTGGCCATG
Source organism: Archilochus colubris (assembly GCA_023079485.1). Classification (NCBI taxonomy): domain Eukaryota; kingdom Metazoa; phylum Chordata; class Aves; order Apodiformes; family Trochilidae; genus Archilochus; species Archilochus colubris. The sequence goes on along the minus strand of JALBCY010000265.1, from coordinate 34,312 downwards.
GGGATGGGGGGACATGGGGACAGGGGGGACATGGAATATGGGGACAGGGGGGGACATGGGGGACACTGGGGACATGGGATATGGGGACAGGGGGACAGGAGGGGACAGGGGGGATGTGGGATATGGGGACATTGGGGACACGGGATATGGGGACAGGGGGGCAGGAGGGGACATGGGGGTCAGGTGGCCATGGGGATGGGGGGACATGGGAACATTGGGGACATGGGATATGGGGACAGGGGGACATTGGGGACAGAAGGACATTGGGACAGGGGGACATGGGGACAGGAGGGACATGGGGAAGTGGGGACAGGGGGGACATGGGGACAGGTGGGACATGGGGATGGGGGACATGGGGATGGGGGACATGGGGACAGGGGGACAGAGGGACATGGGGACCATGGGGGATATGGGGACATGATGGCATGGGGACACGGGGCATGGGGGACATGGGGAGACACAGGGGACATGGTGGGAGGTGGGGACGTGGTGACAGGGTTTGGGACACGATGGCATGTGAGGGGACATCATGGCACAGGCTGGGACACAGAGTGGGACATCAGAGCACTTGTTGGGATATGGCACGGGGTGGGACAGGGTGGCACCATTAGGGACATGGTGACACCATTAGGGACACGGTGACACCAATAGGGACATGGTGACACCATTAGGGACAGGGTGACACTATTAGGGACAGGGTGACACCATTAGGGACACGGTGACACCATTAGGGACATGGTGACACCATTAGGGACAGGGTGACACCATTAGGGACACGGTGGCACCATTAGGGACATGGTGACACCATTAGGGACAGGGTGACACCATTAGGGACATGGTGGCACCATTAGGGACAGGGTGACACCATTAGGGACAGGGTGACACCATTAGGGACACGGTGACACCATTAGGGACAGGGTGACACCATTAGGGACAGGGTGACACCATTAGGGACATGGTGGCACCATTAGGGACAGGGTGGCACCATTAGGGACAGGGTGACACCATTAGGGACACGGTGGCACCATTAGGGACAGGGTGACACCATTAGGGACAGGGTGGCACCATTAGGGACAGGGTGACACCATTAGGGACACGGTGGCACCATTAGGGACAGGGTGACACCATTAGGGACATGGTGGCACCATTAGGGACAGGGTGACACCATTAGGGACACGGTGACACCATTAGTGACAGCCTGGCCAGGCTGGGGACATGGTGGCCCCGTGGCCGTGTCCTGCTCTGTGCTGGAGCTCATCTGCTGGGGGTGCCCCACGGCTTCTGGGGGTGCCCAAAGCTTCTGGGGGTGCCCCATGGCTTCGGGGGTGCCCCATGGCTTCGGGGGTGCCCCAAGGCGTCTGGGGGTCCCCAAGGCTTCTGGGGGTGTCCCAAGGCTTCTAGGGGTGCCCAGAGCTTCTGGGGGTGCCCCATGGCTTCTGGGGGTGCCCCACGGCTTCGGGGGTGCCCCATGGTATTTGGGGGTGCCTCATGGCTTCTGGGGGTGCCCCATGGTATTTGGGGGTGCCCCAAGGCTTCTGGGGGTGCCCAAAGCTTCTGGGGGTGCACCATGGCTTCGGGGGTGCCCCATGGCATTTGGGGGTGCCCCATGGCTTCGGGGGTGCTCCATGGCTTCTGGGGGTGCCCAAAGCTTCTGGGGGTGCCCCATGGCATTTGGGGGTGCCCAGAGCTTCTGGGGGTGTCCCAAGGCTTCTGGGGGTGCCTCATGGCTTCTGGGGGTGCCCCATGGCATTTGGGGGTGCCCCACGGCTTCGGGGGTGTTCCAAGGCGTCTGGGGGTCCCCAAAGCTTCTGGGGGTGTCCCAAGGCTTCTAGGGGTGCCCAAAGCTTCTGGGGGTGCCCAAAGCTTCTGGGGGTGCCCCATGGCTTCTAGGGGTGCCCAAAGCTTCTGGGGGTGCCCCAAGGCTTCTGGGGGTGCCTCATGGCTTCGGGGGTGCCCCATGGCATCTGGGGGTGCCCCATGGCTTCGGGGGTGCCTCATGGCATCTGGGGGTGCCCCAGGGCTTCTGGGGGTGCCCCACGGCTTCTATGGGTGCCCCATGGCTTCGGGGGTGCCCCAAGGCGTCTGGGGGTCCCCAAAGCTTCTGTGGGTGTCCCAGGGCTTCTAGGGGTGCCCAAAGCTTCTGTGGGTGCCTCATGGCTTCTGGGGGTGCCCCATGGCTTCGGGGGTGCCCCAAGGCTTCTGGGGGTGCCCAAAGCTTCTGGGGGTGCCCCATGGCTTCCGGGGTGCACCATGGCGTCTGGGGGTCCCCAAAGCTTCTGTGGGTGCCCCAGGGCTTCTGGGGGTGCCTCATGGCTTCTGGGGGTGCCCCATGGCATTTGGGGGTGCCCCATGGCTTCGGGGGTGCCTCATGGCTTCTGGGGGTGCCCCATGGCTTCTGGGGTGCCCCATGGCTTCTAGGGGTGCCCCATGGCGTCTGGGGGTCCCCAAAGCTTCTGGGGGTGTCCCATGGCTTCGGGGGTGCCCCACGGCTTCTAGGGGTGCCCAAAGCTTCTGGGGGTGTCCCAAGGCTTCTGGGGGTGCCCCATGCTGCCCCCTGGAACGTCCTGGTGGGACCCACCCCATGTCCTGGGGGGGCTTCAGGGTCCATCCCGGTTCTGTCCCATGGAATGTCCGGGTGGGACCCCACAGTTTGGTCCAGCTCAGCCCCGTGGCACATCTGGGTGGCATCTCGTGACGTGTCCTGGTGCCACCCACCCCATGTCCTGGTGGGACCCCCTGGAATGTCCTGGTGGGACCCACCCCGTGTCCTGGGGGGGCTCCAAGGCACATCCTGGTGGTATCCTATGGAATGTCCGGGTGGGACCCCACAGATGGGTCCAGGACAGCCCCGTGGCACATCCTGGTGGCACCCCGTGACGTGTCCTGGTGACAGCCACCCCACATCACGTCCTGGTGGCACCTCGTGACGTGTCCTGGTGCCACCCACCCCACATCACGTCCTGGGGGGGCTCCAAGGCACATCCTGGTGGTATCCTATGGAATGTCCTACTGGGACCCCACAGTTGGGTCCATCGCTGCCCCACAGCACATCTGGGTGGCACCCCGTGACGTGTCCTGGTGCCACCCATCCCACATCACGTCCTGGTGGCACCCCGTGACGTGTCCTGGTGACACCCACCTCACATCACACCCTGGTGGCACCCCCCCCGTCCTAGTGCCACCCACCCCACGTCCTGGTGGAGCTTCAAGGCCCCTCCTGGTGGGTCCCCACGGAGCCCACGGAATGTCCTGCTGGGACCCCACGGTTTGGGCCAGCACTGCCCCACCCCACATCCTGGTGACCCCCACCCCACATCATGGTGGAACCCCACCCCACATCTTGATAGGACCCCACACCCATCCCGTGTCCTGGTGGGACCCACCCCACATCCTGGTGGGACCCCACCCCACAACCTGGTGGGACCCCCACCCCACATCCTGGTGACCCCCACCCCACATCTTGGTAGGACCCCACACCCATCCCATGTCCTGGTGGGACCCCCACCCCACATCTTGGTGGGACCTCACCCCACGTCCTGGTGGGACCCCACAGCCATCCCGTGTCCTGGTGGGACCCCACCCCATGTCCTGGTGGAACCCCACCCCACATCTTGGTAGGACCCCACACCCATCCCATGTCCTGGTGGGACCCCCACCCCACATCTTGGTGGGACCTCACCCCACGTCCTGGTGGGACCCCACAGCCATCCCGTGTCCTGGTGGGACCCCACCCCATGTCCTGGTGGAACCCCACCCCACATCTTGGTAGGACCCCACACCCATCCCATGTCCTGGTGGGACCCACCCCACATTCAGGTGGGACCCCACCCCACATCCTGTGTCCTGGTGACCCCCACCCCACGTCCTGGTGGGACCCCACCCCACATCTTGATAGGACCCCACACCCATCCCATGTCCTGGTGGGACCCCCACCCCACATCCTGGTGACCCCCACCCCACATCCTGGTGGGACCTCACCCCACGTCCTGGTGGGACCCCACCCCACATCCTGGTGACCCCCACCCCACATTCAGGTGGAACCCCACCCCACATCCTGGTGGGACCCCACCCCACATCTTGGTGGGACCCCCACCCCACATCCTGGTGGAACCCCACCCCACATCTTGATAGGACCCCACACCCATCCCACGTCCTGGTGGGACCCCCACCCCACATCTTGGTGGGACCCCACCCCACATCCTGGTGGGACCCCACCCCACATCCTGGTGGGACCCCCACCCCACATCCTGGTGGGACCCCACCCCACGTCCTGGTGCCACCCACCCCCACCCCAGTGGAGCCCCCTGCCCCCCTCACAGCCGTGCACGGGTGCCCCCCGTGGGCCCCCCCAGGGAGTCGAGGAAGGCACCCAGAGCCCCCCGGTAGTCCCGGGGGTGCCGGCGCAGGTGGGCGGCGTGGGTGGAACGGGGCCACCCCACGGCGTGGGCACGGATGCCCTGAGCCCTCCAGGCCCTGAGGAGCCCCCGCAGGGCCCGGGGGGGTCCCAGGGGATCGTCCAGGCTGTAGAAGAGGAGGAGGGGGCAGCGCAGGGGGGGGTGGGCGAAGGCGGCCCTGGCCCGGGAGAATTCCCCCCCCAACCAGCACCCCAGAGCCCCCAGGTAGAGCTGGGCACCCAACTGGGCCACCGGGCGCAGGGAAGGGGTGGCCACGGCGCTGGCCAGGCCTGTGGGGAGAGAGAGAGGGGGGTGGAGGGTCACAAAGGTCACCAGTGGTCACCAATGGTCACCAGTGGTCACCAGTGGTCACCAATGGCCACCAAAGGTCACCAGTGGTCACCAATGGCCACCAAAGGCCACCAAAGGCCACCAGTGGACACCAATGGCCACCAAAGGCCACCAGTGGTCACCAATGGCCACCAGTGGTCAACAATTGTCATCGATGGTGTCACTGGTGGTCAGCAGTGGCCAACAATAGCCACCAATGGCCACCAGTGGTCACCAGTGGTCACCAAAGGCCACCAGTGGTCACCAATGGCCACCAGTGGTCACCAATGGCCACCAAAGGCCACCAAAGGCCACCAGTGGTCACCAATGGCCACCAATGGCCACCAAAGGTCACCAGTGGTCACCAATGGCCACCAGTGGTCACCAATGGCCACCAGCAGTCACCAATGGCCACCAATGGCCACCAGTGGTCAACAATTGTCATTGATGGTGTCACTGGTGGTCAGCAGCGGCCAACAATAGCCACCAATGGCCACCAATGGTCACCAATGGCCACCAGTGGTCACCAATAGCCATTGATGGTCACCAGCTGTCACTAACAGCCAACAGTGGCCACCAAAGGCCACCAGTGGTCACCAATGGCCATTGATGATCACCAATAGCCAACAGTAGCCACCAATGACAACCAGTGGTCCCCAAGAGCCACCAAAGGCCACCAGTGGTCATCAATGGCCACCAGTGGTCACCAATAACCACCAAGGGCCACCAGTGGTAGCCAATGGTCACCAGGAGTCATTGATGGTCACCAAGAGCCACCAAAGGCCACCAGTGTACAGCAGTAGCCATTAGGGGTCACACCAGTGGTCACCAAAGGCCACCAGTGGCCAACAGTAGTTATTGATGGTCACCGGTGGTCACCAATGGCCAACAATAGCCACCAATGGCCCCCAGTGATCACCAATAGCCATTGATGGTCACCAGCTGTCACTAATGGCCACCAGTGGCCACCAAAGGCCACCAGTGGTCACCAATGGCCATTGATGATCACCAATAGCCAACAGTAGCCACCAATGGCAACCAGTGATCCCTAAGAGCCACCAAAGGCCACCAGTGGTCATCAATGGCTATCAATGGTCACCAAGAGCCACCAAAGGCCACCAGTGGCCAGCAGCAGCCATTAGGGGTCACACCAGTGGTCACCAATGGCCACCAAAGGCCACCAGTAGTCACCAATAGCCACTGATGATCACCAGTGGCCAACAATAGCCACCAATGGCAACCAGTGGTCACCAAAGGCCACCAAAGGCCACCAGTGGTCACCAATAGCCACTGATGATCACCAGTGGTCACCAACGGCCAACAATAGCCACCAGTGGTCACCAAAGGCCACCAAAGGCCACCGAAGGCCACCAGTGGTCACCAACAGCCTTTGATGGCCACCAAGGGCCACCACCAACCCCCGATGGCCACCAGCGGTCACCGCCGGCCAGCAGGCTGGCTGTGTGGCTGTGTCCCTGGTGTCCCCCGGGTGTCCCCAGGTGCCACTCACCCCGGGCCATGTCCCCGAAGCCCCCGGTGACGATGCTGTCGTAGATGAGGCCGCGGAAGCGCGGGCAGAGCCAGGGCCGGTGGCGCAGGAGCAGCAGGACCTGGGCAAAGGTGTAGGCACCTGCAGAGATGGCATGGACCAGGAGGGGACAGCTGGCCAGGCTGGGGACATCGGGGACACCGGGGACACTGGGGACATCGGGGACACTGGGGACATCGGGGCCACCGGGGACACTGGGGACATCGGGGACACTGGGGACACCAGGGCCACCAGCAGGGCCACCTCCAGGCCAACTCTTGACACCAGTGTTGCCACTGTCACCACCCCCACCAGTGTCACCGTCACCACCAAAGCCACCACCAGCACCCCCACTGCTGCCACCACCACCATGGCCAAGGCCACCAAGACCCCCAAGGCCACTGTCCCCACCACCAATGCCACCACTGCCACCACCACCATCCCCACCGCCACTGTCACCACCTCCAGTGCCACCACCCCCACCTCCATGACCGCCACTGCCACCACCTCTGGTGCCACCACGACCAGTGCCACCACCCCCAGCGTCACCATTCCCACCACCTCCAATGCCACCAGTGTCACCACCACTAATGCCACCAACACCAATGCCACCACCCCCATCTCCACCACCTCCAGTGCCACCACCTCCAAAGCCACCAATGCCACCATTACCAAAGCCACCAATGCCACCACCCCCAGTGCCACCAATGCCACCACCCCGAATGTCACCACCCCCAGTGCCACCACCCCCAGTGCCACCCATGTCACCACCTGCAGTGCCACCAAAGCCACCAACACCACCCCCCCCAGTGCCACCACCCCCGGTGCCACCCATGCCACCACCCCCAGTGCCACCAAAGCCACCAACGCCACCACCCCCAGTGTCACCACCCCCAGTACCAGCACCCCCAAAGCCACCAGTGCCACCACTCCCAGTGCCACCAATGCCACCACCCCCAATGTCACCACCCCCAGTGCCACCCATGCCACCACCCCCAGTGCCACCACCCCCAGTGCCACCCATGTCACCACCTGCAGTGCCACCAAAGCCACCAACACCACCCCTCCCACTGCCACCACCCCCAGTGCCACCACCTCCAAAGCCACCAATGCCACCACCTCCAGTGCCACCAAAGCCACCAACACCACCACCCCCGGTGCCACCACCCCCAGTGCCACCACTCCCAGTGCCACCAATGCCACCACCCCCAATGTCACCACCCCCAGTGCCACCAAAGCCACCAACACCACCACCCCCAGTGCCACCACCCCCAGTGCCACCAATGCCACCACCTCCAGTGCCACCACCTCCAAAGCCACCAATGCCACCACCTCCAGTGCCACCAAAGCCACCAACGCCACCCCCCCCAGTGCCACCCCCCCGGTCTGCTCTGCCCGCGGTGTCCCCCGATGTCCCCCCGGGGTCCAGCAGCCCCAGGAGCCTCCTGGCCAGGCGCTGTCCCCGGGGTGGCCTCAGGACGTGGCACGCCGTGGTTGTCACCAGGAGGACATCGCAGCCCCGGGCCAGGTGGAGCTCCAGGTACCGGCGCAGCCCCCGGGACCCCCCCCGCGCCCCCACCCAGGGCAGCAGCAGCACCAAGGGGCGCCCGGGGGGGGGCGGGGGGGGACCCCCCAGGCGGTACAGCCACAGGGACCCCGGAAGCGACGTCACCGTCACGGGGGGCAGCGGGGGGGGCGACCACTCCTCACCCCCCCCCTCCTCCTCCTCCTCCTCCCTGGGGGAAATGGGGAGGGGGGAGGTCAGGGGGAGGGGAAACGCCCCCCACACCCAGTGGGTACCCCGGACACCCCGGAAAGGGGGGGACCCCCCCACCCAAAGGTGGGACCCCCCCAAAACGTGGGTCCCCCCCACAAAAGGTGGGACCCCCCCCCAGATGGAAGACACCCCCTCAAAGGTGGAACCCCCCCAAAAAGGTGGGAACCCCCCAAAACGTGAGTCCCCCCCCAAAAGGTGGGAACCTCCCCAAAAGGTGGGACCCCCCAAAAGGTGGGACCCCCCCCAGATGGAAGACACCCCCACAAAGGTGGGACCCTCCCTCACCCAAAGGCGGGGACCCCCCTCAAACGTGGGACCCCCCACCAAAAGGTGCGACCCCCCCCCCAGATGGGAGACACCCTCCCAAAGGTGGGACCCCCCCAAAAGGTGGGACCCCCCCAAAACGTGAGTCCCCCCCCAAAAGGTGTGACCCCCCCAAACATGGGTGCCCTCCCAAAAGGTGGGACCCCCCAAAAGGTGGGACCCCCCCCAGATGGAAGACACCCTCCCAAAGGTGGGACCCTCCCGCACCCAAAGGTGAGACCCCCCCAAAACGTGGGGCCCCCCCACAAAAGGTGGGACCCCCCCCCAGATGGGAGACACCCCCAAAAAGGTGGGACCCCCCCCAAAAGGTGGGACCCCCCCAAAACGTGAGTCCCCCCCCAAAAGGTGGGAACCCCTCCAAAAGGTGGGACCCCCCAACAGTGGGAACCCACCCCAGATGGGAGACACCCCCCCAAAAGGTGGGACCCCCCCCAAATGGAAGACACCCCCCCAAAAGGTGGGACCCCCCAAAAGGTGGGACCCCCCCCCCCAGATGGAAGACACCCTCCCAAAGGTGGGACCCCCCCCAAAAGGTGGGAACCCCCCCACGCACACGTGGGACCCCCCCCCCAAATGGGAGACACCCCCCTAAAGACTGGGACCTTCCCCACAAGTGGGACCCCCCCCAAACAGGTGACCCCCCCGCAGGTGGGACCCCCCCCAGATGGGACATCCCCCCCCCAGCTGGGGCTCCCCCAGGTGGGACCCTCCCCCTAACCGCGTTCCCCAGCACCCCGGGAGTTTTGGGGGGGGTCCCATCCTTCTGCCCCCCCAGGGCGGGGTCTCCCCCTCCTCGTGCCGTTGACCCCCAACCCCCCAGGCACTCTCTGACCCCCCCCCGTGACTCCCTCCCCGGTCACATCCCGGGGGTCCCTGCAGCCCCCCCGCCCCCTCCCCAGGCTCACCCGGTGCCCCCGGGGGGGGGCAGCAGCAGAGGGTCCGGTTCTGTCAGGGGGTCCGGTTCTGTCGGGGGGTCCGGCTCCGGGGGGGGCTCCCAGGTGACATCGAGGGGGTCCCGTGGGTCGGGGGGTTCGGGCAGCATCGGGGGGGGACCCTGTGATGGGGGGGGGTGCCGGGGGTCGGTGGGTGCCGGGTCCCAGTGGGTGCCGGTACCGGAGCTCGGGGGGTTCCGGGTCCCAGTGGGTGCTGGTACCGGGTGTCAGTGGGTGCCGGTGCCGGAGCTCGGGGGGTTCCGGGTCCCAGGGGGTGCTGGTACCGGGTGTCAGTGGGTGCCGGTGCCGGAGCTCGGGAGGTGCCGGTGCCGGAGGTCGGTGGGTTCCGGGTCCCAGTGGGTGCTGGTACCGGGGCTCGGTGGGTGCCGGTGCCGGTTCCGGAGCTCGGGGGGTGCCGGTGGTCAGTGGGTTCCGGGTCCCAGGGGGTGCTCGGGGTCCCGGGGTCCCGGGGCTCGGTGGGTGTCGGTACCGGTCCCGGGTGTTGGTGGGTGTTGGTGGGTGCCGGTCCCGGGGGGCTCCGGGGGGTGCCGGTTCCGGTGGGTGCCGGTTCCGGTGCCGGGGGCGGTGCCGTCCGGTCCACGGTTACAAAACGTCACTTACACAACAACGGGAACCGAGCCAGGGCGGGGACAGCGACAGCGAGACACGGGGACAGGGGACAGGGGGGGACAGCGAGAGGGGGACAGGAGGGGACATGGGACAGGGGGAGAGGGGGACAGGGGACAGCAGGAGACATAGGGACAGGGGGACATGGGGACAGGGGGACAAGGGACAGGAGGGGACAGAGGGACAGGGGATATGAGGACAGGAGGGGACAGGGGGACAAGGGGTTGGGGGACAGGTTGGGACATGGGGGACAGGAGGGGACAGGGGACATGAGGACATGGGGACAGGGGGACAGGGACAGGGGGACAGGAGGGGACATGGGACAGGGGGATAGAGGATATGGGGACAGGGGGATAAGGGGACAGAGGACAGCGGGGGACATGGGGCAGGGATAGGGGACAGGGGACAGGGGATATGGGGACAGGGAACATGGGACAAGGGGATAGGGGGACAGGGGGACGGGGACAGGGGACAGGAGGGACATGGGACAGGGGGATAGGGGGACAGGGGACAGCAGGAGACATAGGGACAGGGGGACATGGGGACAGGGGGACAAGGGACAGGAGGGGACAGAGGGACAGGGGATATGAGGACAGGAGGGGACAGGGACAAGGGGTTGGGGGACAGGGGGGACAGGGTGGGACATGGGGGACAGGAGAGGACAGGGGACATGAGGACAGGGGGACAGGGGGACAGGGACAGGGGGACAGGAGGGCCATGGGACAGGGGGATAGAGGATATGGGGACAGGGGGATAAGGGGACAGAGGACAGCAGGGGACAGGGGGACATGGGGACAAGGGATATGGGGCAGGAGGGGACAGGGGATATGGGGACAAGGGGATAGGGAACAGAGGACAGCAGGGGACAGAGGGACAGGGACATGGGGATAGGGGATATGGGGACAGGGGACATGGGACAAGGGGATAGGGGGACAGGGGGACGGGGGAAAGGGGACAGGAGGGGACATGGGACATGGGGACAGGGCAGAAGACAGGAGGGGACATGGGACAGGGGGATAGGGGGACAGGGGACAGCAGGGGACAGGACAGGGTGGGACATGGGGGCAGGAGGGGACAGGGGACATGAGGACGTGGGGACAGGGGATATGGGGACAGGAGGGGACAGAGGCACAGGGGATATGGGGACAGGGGATATAGGGACGGGACATGGGGACAGGGGACAGGGGGACAGTGGGACGGGGAACAGGAGGGGACAGGGGGACATGGGATATGGGGACAGGGGGGGACAGCGACACGGGGACAGAGGGACAGGGGATATGAGGACAGGAGGGGACAGGGGGACAAGGGGTTGGGGGACAGGGGGGACAGGGTGGGACATGGGGGACAGGAGGGGACAGGGGACATGAGGACAGGGGGACAGGGACAGGGGGACAGGAGGGGACAGGGACAGGGGGATAGAGGATATGGGGACAGGGGGATAAGGGGACAGAGGACAGCAGGGGACAGGGGGACATGGGGACAAGGGATATGGGGACAGGAGGGGACAGGGGATATGGGGACAAGGGGATAGGGAACAGAGGACAGCAGGGGACAGAGGGACAGGGGACATGGGGATAGGGGATATGGGGACAGGGGACATGGGACAAGGGGATAGGGGGACAGGGGGACGGGGACAGGGGACAGGAGGGGACAGGGGACATGGGGACAGGGGACATGAAGACGGGAGGGGACATGGGACAGGGGGATAGGGGGACAGGGGACAGCAGGGGACAGGGGGACAGGGTGGGACATGGGGGGCAGGAGGGGACATGAGGACGTGGGGACAGGGGATATGGGGACAGGAGGGGACAGAGGCACAGGGGATATGGGGACAGGGGACAGGAGGGGACAGGGGATATGGGGACAGGAGGGGCAGGGGATATAGGGACAGGGGGACAAGGGACAGGAGGGGACAGGGGATATAGGGACAGGGGACATGGGGACAGAGGACAGGGACAGGGCACAGGGGGACAGTGGGACGGGGAACAGGAGGGGACAGGGGGACATGGGATATGGGGACAGGGGGGGACAGCGACACGGGGACAGAGGGACAGGGGACAGGAGGGGACATGGGGACAGGGGATATGGGGACAGGGGATATGAGGACAGGGGGACAAGGGACAGGAGGGGACAGGGGGATAGGGGGACATGGGGACAGGAGGGGACAGGTGATATAGGGACAGGGGACGTGGGGACAGGGACAGGGGACAGGGGGACAGTGGGACGGGGAACAGGAGGGGACGGGGGACGTGGGGACGGGGACAGGAGGACAGAGGACAGGGGGACATGGGACAGGGGGACAGGACGGGGACAGTGGGACATGGGACAGGCGGATAGGGGATATGGGGACAGGAGGGGACATGGGGACAAGGGACAGGAGGACAGGACGGGATATGGGGACAGGAGGGGACAGGGGGACAGGGGATAGGGGGACAGGGTGGGACATGGGGGACAGGAGGGGACAGGAGGGGACAGGGGACATGAGGACATGGGGACAGGGTGACACATGGGGACACAGGAAGAGGGTGACACAGCCGCAGCCCCCATGTCCCCCCGTGTCCCCCCATGTCCCCCCATGTCCTCCCACTGCCACCCTGGGGGGCTCAGAGGGGGGGGCTCAGCCCCAGACCCCCCCAGAGCCGAGTGACCCCGATTTCCCCCCTTTTCCCCCCATTTCCCCCCATTTCCCCCCCATTTCCCCCCATCCCCCCCGATGTCCGGGACCTTCCCCGAATTCCCCCGATTTTTCCTGACATTTCCCCAGTTTCTGGGATTTTCCCCTCGCTTTCCGGTTTGACCCAAATTCCCCCCATTTTCCCCCATTTCCCCCCCCGAGTTTTCTCCAATTCCCCCGAGATTTTCCCCCAGTTTTCCCGATTTTCCCCGATATTTCCCCCGAGTTCCCCAATTTCCCCCAAGATTCGATCCCATTTTCCCCAATTTTCCCATTTCCCCCCGAATTTACCCCAAGTTTCCCCCATTTACCCCAAGTTTCCCCGATTTTTCCGGAGTTTCCCCGATTTTCCCCCGTTTTCCCCAAGATTTTCCCCCAGTTTTGGGATTTCCCCCAGGATTTGCCTCAATTTCCCCCAATTTCCCCTGATTTTCCCCAATTTCCCCCGTTTTTACCCCATTTCCCGGGGATTTCCCCCATTTCCCCCCCGATTTTCTCCAATTTTCCCGGATCCAACCCGGGAATTTCTCCCATTTTCCCGATTTTCCCCCATTTCACTCCCGTTTTCCAGAGATTTTCCCTGTTTTTCCCGATTTCCCCGGGATTTTTCCCGATTTCCCTCGTTTTCCCCCCAGATTTTCCTCCCATTTCCGGGATTTTCCCCCCATTTTCCCCATTTTCTCCCATTTTCCCGATTCCATCGGATTTTTCCCCATTTTCCCCCCGATTTGCCCGGAATTTTTCTGACACCCCCAAGTTCTGGGGACCCCCTGGGGACCCCCCCAGCCCCCCCCACCCCAATCCCTGAGCCCCCCAAGTTCTGGGGACCCCCCCGTGACCCCCCCCCCCCCAACCCTGACCTGGGACCCCCCCGGCACCCCCAAACCCGGATCCCTTCTGACCCCCCCCAGCCCCCCCAGCCCCCCCACATCCGAGCCCCCCCTTATAGCCCCCGACCCCCTCGTCCCCCCAACCCCCCCAGACCCCCCAACACCCCCCACACCCCCGATCCCCCCCCTCCCCATCCCCCCCATTCCCCCAGACCCCCCCGAACCCCCATCTCCCCGAAACCCCCGAGCCCCCCCAGACCCCTCTGACCCCCGGCCCCCATTCCCCCATCTTCCCAGACCCCTGAACCCCAACCCCATCCCCCTACTGCCCCCAAGCCCCCTCATCCTCCAGCTCCCCCACTCCACCCATCCCCCCCATCCCCCCCAGACCCCCCCGACCCCCCATCTCTCCGACCCCCCCGAGCCCCCCCAGACCCCTCTGACCCCCCCTGACCCCCATCCCCCCCATCTTCCCAGACCCCCCCCCACGCCCCAATCCCCCCCATCCCCTTATCCCCCCCCAACCACCCTTCACCCCCTTTTCCCCCCCCCAGGTGCCCCCCAAGCCCCCCTCATGCCCCCCCGACTCCCCCTCACCCCCTTCTCTCCCCCCCAACCCCACACCCAACCCCCAGACCCTGAACCCCCATCTCTCAGCCCCCAGAGCCCCCCAGACCCCTCTGACCCCACTCACCCCCATCCCCCATCCCCCCAGACCCCCATCCCCCCCATCTCCCCGAACCCCCCAGCCCCCATCCCCCATTACCCCCAGCCCCCTCATCCCTGCAGCTCCCCCATCCCCCTCATTCCCCCAGACACCCCCTTACCCTCCTATCCCCCTCTCCCCAGACCCCTCGAACCCCACCTCCCGAACCCCCGCCCCAGAGCCCCCAGACCCCCATCCCCCCCATCTTCCCAGAACCCCCCAGACCCCCTTCCCCCCCTCACCCCAACCCCCCCATCTCCCCCTCTCCGCAGACCCCCCCTCCCCCCCATCTCCCCGAACCCCCCGAGCCCCCCCAGACCCCTCTGACCCCCCCTGACCCCCATCCCCCCCAACTTCCCAGACCCCCCCACGCCCCAATCCCCCCCATCCCCCCTCTCCCCAGACCCCCGCGAACCCCCATCTCCCCGAACCCCCCGAACCCCCCGAGCCCCCCCAGACCCCCATTCCCCCCTCTCCCCAGACCCCTACTTACGCCCCCCCCTCACCCCCTCACCCCCATCCCCCCAGACCCCTCCGAACCCCCATCTCCCCGAACCCCCCGACCCCCCCGATTCCCCCCGCCCCCCATCCCCCCCTCTCCCCAGACCCCCCTCACCCCCCTGCCCCCCCATCCCCCAGACCCCCTCCCCATCTCCCGAACCCCCGATCCCCCAGACTCCCCTCCCCATCCCCCAGACCCCCTCACCCCCATCTCCCCAGACCCCAAACCGTCCCCGTCCCCCTCCCCAAGCCCCCTCATCCCTCGGCTCCCCCATTCCCCCATCCCCCTCGTCCCCCCAGACCCCCTCCCCATCTCCCCTCCCCAGGCCCCCAAGCCCCTCAGCCCCTGACCCCCCATCCCCCCATCCCCCAGACCCCCTGAACCCCACCTCCCGAAAAACCCCAGACCAGCCCCCAGACCCCTCCCCATCTTCCCCAGACCCTCCCCCCAACCCCCCAGACCCCCCCCCATCTCCCCTATCCCCCCATCACCCCCATCCCCCCCCCCATCGCCCCCCCCTCCCCTCTCCCCGCCGTTCCCCTCCTCTCCGCTAGGGGGCGCTGTTCCCTGGCTGCCTCTCTGTCCCCGCGGCTCTCGCTGCTCTCCAAGATGGCGGCGGGGGGGGCGTCCCGCACGCTGCTGGTGCGGGGCCTGCCCGGGACCGCAACCTCGGAGCAGCTCCAGAGCCTCCTGGAGGGCATCGGGCCCGTGCGGAGGTGTTTTGTGGTGACCCAGAGAGGTGCGGGGAGAGCGGGCAGGGCAGGGGAGAGGGGGGTGGGGGGGGAATGAGGGGTGGGGTTTGGGGGGGATGAGGGGGTGTGGGGGGGATGAGGGGGGGATGAGGGGGTGTGGGGGGGTTGTGAGGGGGATGAGGGGATTCTGGAGGGGCTCTGAGGGGGCTTGGGGGGGAAATGAGGGGATCTGAGGAGGTTTGGGGGGAATGAGGGGGTTTGGGGGAACGAGGGGATCTGGGGGGTACGAGGGGTGGGAAATAAGGGGGTGTGGGGGGGTTGTGAGGGGGTCTGAGGGGGTGTGGGGGGGTTCTGAGGGGGCTTGGGGGGGATATGAGGGGATCTGAGGAGCTTTGGGGGGGAATGAGGGGGTTTGGGGGGAACGAGGGGGTTGGGGGGGAAATAAGGGGGTGTGGGGGGGATTTGGGGGGAATGAGGGGGTGTGAGGAGGTTTTGGGGGGGGTTGAGGGGGTCTGGGAGGGAAATGAGGGGGTCTGAGGGGGATTGGGGTGGGCTGGGGGTTCTGGAGGGGATCTGAGGGGGTCTTGGGGAGGATGAGGGGGTTTGGGGGGAAATGAGGTTTTGGGGAATGAGGGGATCTGGGGAGCTTTGGGGGGAATGAGGGGGTTTGGGGGGAACGAGGATCTGGAAATAAGGTGTGGGGGGGATTTGGGTGGAATGAGGGGGTGTGAGGAGGTTTTGGGGGGGATTGAGGGGGTTTGGGGGTGAATGAGGGGGCTTGGGCGGGATGAGGGGTTTGGGGGGGTCTGGGAGGGAAATGAGGGGGTCTGAGAGGGATGAGGGGATTCTGAGGGGGTTTAGGGGGGATTCGGGGGGCTTCTGAGGGGGTCTGAGGGGGATTGGGGTGTGATGGGGGATTGTGGAGGGGTTCTGAGGGGGACTGGGGGGGATGAGGGGGTTTGGGGGGGTTGTGGGGGGGATGAGGGGATTCTGGAGGGGTTCTGAGGGGGCTTGGGGGGGAAATGAGGGGATCTGAGGAGCTTTGGGGGGAATGAGGGGATCTGGGGGGTACGAGGGGATTGGGGGGGAAATAAGGGGGTGTGGGGGGGTTGTGAGGGGGTCTGAGGGGGTTTGGGGCGGGCTGGGGGTTCTGGAGGGGCTCTGAGGGGGGTCTTGGGGAGGATGAGGGGGTTTGGGGGGAGATGAGGGGTCTTGAGGGGAGGAATGAGGGGGTGTGAGGAAGTTTGGGGAGGAACGAGGGATTTGGGGGGGTTGTGGGGGGGTCTGAGGGGGAAATGAGGGGATGTGGAGCAGGAATGAGGGGGTGTGAGGAGGTTTGTGGGGGGGTGAGGGGTAAATGAGGGGAGTTGGGGGGCATGAGGGGGTTTTTGGGGGGTTGTGAGGGGGTTTGGGGTGGGCTGGGGGTTCTGGAGGGGCTCTGAGGGGGGCTTGAGGGGAAATGGGATTTGGGGCAGGAATGAGGGTGTGAGGAGGTTTGGGGGGGAATGAGGGGGGGTGAGGGGTAAATGAGGGGTTTGGGGGGGATGGGGGATTCTGGAGGGTTCTGAGGGGGTCTTGGGGGGGATATGAGGGGATCTGAGGAGGTTTGGGGGGGAATGAGGGGATCTGAGGGGTAGAGGGGGCTTGGGGGGGAAATAAGGGGGTGTGGGGGGGATTTGGGTGGAATGAGGGGGTGTGAGGAGGTTTTGGGGGGGATTGAGGGGGTCTGGGAGGGAAATGAGGGGGTCTGAGGGGGATTGGGGTGGTCTGGGGGTTCTGGAGGGGATCTGAGGGGGGCTTGAGGGGAAATGAGGGAATTTGGGGCAGGAATGGGGGTGTGAGGAGGTTTGGGGGGGATTGAGGGGGTCTGAGGGGTACATGAGGGGGCTTGGGGGGGATGAGGGGGTTTGGGGGGGTCTGGAGGGGCTCTGAGAGGGTCCTGGGGGTGAAATGAGGGGGTGTGAGGGGATTTGGGGGGTCTGAGGGGGTTTGGGGTGGGCTGGGGGTTCTGGAGGGACTCTGAGGGGAAATGAGGGGATTTGGGGGGTTTGAGGAGGTTTGGGGGGAAATAAGGGGGTGTGGGGGGTTGTGAGGGGGTCTGAGGGGGTCTGGGGCAGGATGGGGGATTCTGGAGGGGCTCTGAGGGGGTCTGGGGGAGGATGAGGGGTTTTGGGGGGAGGAATGAGGGGGTGTGAGGGGTAAATGAGGGGTCTGGGGGAGATAAGGGGGTCTGGGGGGAAATGAGGGGACTTAGGGGGGATGAAGGGGTGTGAGGAGGTTTTGGGGGGGGATTGAGGCGGTCTGAGGGGTAAATGAGGGGGCTTGGGGAGGTCTGGGGGGGAAATGAGGGGGTCTGAGGGGGGTCTGATTGGGTTCTGGGCAAGATGAGGGGGTTTGGGGGGAAATGAGAGAGTCTGAGGGGGTTTGGGGGGGATTCGGGGGGCTTCTGAGGGGGTCTGAGGGGGTTTGGGGTGGGCTGGGGGTTCGGGAGGGGATCTGAGGGGGGCTTGGGGGTGAAATGAGGGGGTGTGAGGGGATTTGGGGGGTATGAGGGGGTTTGGGGGGAAATAAGGAGGTGTGGGGGTGTTGTGAGGGGGTCTGAGGGGGATTGGGGTGGGATGGGGGATTCTGGAGGGGGTTTGGGGGGGAGTGAGGGGGTGTGAGGAGGTTTTGGGGGGGATTGAGGGGGTCTGAGGGATAAATGAGAGGTTTAGGGGGGATGAGGGGGTTTGGGGGGGATGAGGGGGCCTGGAGGGGAAATGAGGGGGGATGAGGGGATTCTGGAGGGGCTCTGAGGGGGTTTTGGGGGGGAAATGAGGGGATGTGAGGAGGTTTGGAGGTTTTTTGGGGGAATGCGGGGGTGTGAGGGGTAAATGAGGGGGTTCAGGGGGGTTGTGAGGGGGTCTGAGGGGTTTTGGAGGGGATTCAGGGGGCTTCTGAGGAGGTCTGAGGGGGTTTGGGGTGGGATGAGGGTTCTGGAGGGGATCTGAGGGGGGTTTGGGGGGAAATGAGGGGATTTGGGGGGTTTGAGGAGGTTTGGGGGGAAATAAGGGGGTGTGGGGGGTCCTGAGGGGGTCTGGGGCAGGATGGGGGATTCTGGAGGGGCTCTGAGGGGGTCTCGGGGGAATGAGGGGGATTGGGGTGGGATGGGGGTTCTGGAGGGGATCTGAGGGGGATTGAGGGGGTCTGAGGGGTAAATGAGGGGAGTTGGGGGGGATGAGGGGGTTTTGGGGGGGTTGTGGGGGGGTTTGGGGTGGGCTGGGGGTTCTGGAGGGGCTCTGAGGGGGTCTTGGGGAGGATGAGGGGGATTGGGGGGAGATGGGGGGATCTGAGGAGGTTTTGGGGGGGATCCAGGGGGTCTGGGGTGGTCTCAGGGATTCTAGAGGGGTTCTGAGGGGGACTTGGGGGGGAATGAGGGGTTTGGGGGGGTCTGAGGGGGTTTGGGATGGGGTCTGGGGGGTATGAGGGGGTGTGGGGCAGAAATGGGGGGGTCTGAGGGGGTCTGGGGGGGTCTGAGGAGGTCTGAAGGGTCTGGGGGCTTTTGGGGGTGCCCAGGGGGGGGGTCCTGGGGCCGTGCTGCAGGGGATTTGGGGAGGGGGCTGCTGCCTGCAGGGTGTGGGGAGGGGATTTGGGGTTTGCAGGTGTGTTTGGGGGGTCTGGGGGGGTCTCACTGCCCCCTAACCCCCCCCCTCCCAGGCACCCAGATCTCGAGGGGCTTTGGCTTCGTCACCTTCTCCTTGGCTGAGGATGCTCAGAGGGCCCTGGAGACCCCAACCCAGCTGGGGGGGCACCCCCTGCACCTCAGCCCTGCCCGACAGAGACCCCCCCGGGGCAAAAGCACCACGGGTCAGCAGGGAGGGGGGGGCAGCAGTCACAAAAGGGGGGCCCAGCCCCTAAAAAGGGGGTCACACCCCCAAAAAAGGAAGCCCAACCCCAAGAAAGGGGGTCCCCACCCCCAGAAAAGGGGGTCTCAGCCCCAAAACAGGGGGGCCCAGCCCCTAAAAGGGGGTCCCAACCCCAAAACAGGGGGTCCCAAGCCATAAAAACGGGGTCCCACCCCCAAAAAGGGGTCCCCACCCCCAGAAAATGGGTCCCACCCCCAAAAAGGGGGTCCCCAGGCCCTAAAAACGGGGTCCCAACCCCAAAAGAGGGGGTCCAACCCCAAAAAGGGGGTCCCCACCCCCAAAAAGGGGGTCCCAAGCCATAAAAATGGGGCCCCAACCCCAAAACAGGGGGTCCCAAGTCCTAAGAACAGGGTCCCAACCCCAAAAAGGGGTCCTCACCCCCAGAAAATGGGGTCCCAACCCCAAAATAGGGGGTCCCAGCCCCTAAAAATGGGGTCCCACCCCCCAAAAAGGGGTCCCCAGCCCCTAAAAACGGGTCCCCACCCCCAAACTAGGGGGTCCTGGCACCTAAAAGCGGGGTCCCAACCCCAAAACAGGGGTCCCCACCCCCAGAAAATGGGGTCCCACCCCCCAAAAAGGGGTCCCAAGCCCCTAAAAACAGGACCCCACCCCCAAAAAGGGGTCCCAACCCCAAAAAAGGGTGTCCCAGTCCCTAAAAACGGGGTCCCACCCCCAAACTAGGGGGTCCTGGCACCTAAAAATGGGTCCCCACCCCCAAAAAGGGGTCTCAGCCCCTAAAAACAGGGTCCCAACCCCAAAAAGGGGGTCCCCACCCCCAGAAAATGGGTCCCACCCCCCAAAAAGGGGTCCCAAGCCCCTAAAAACGGGTCCCCACCCCCAAACTGGGGGTCCTGGCACCTAAAAACGGGGTCCCAACCCCAAAAAGGGGGTCCCAAGTTCTAAAAACAGGGTCTCAACCCCAAAACAGGGGGTCCAACCCCAAAAAGGGGGTCCCCACCTCCAGAAAATGGGGCCCCACCCCCAAAAAGGGGGTCCCAACCCCAAAACAGGGGGTCTCAGCCCCTAAAAATGGGGCCCCACCCCAAAACAGGGGGTCCTGGCACCTAAAAATGGGGTCCCAACCCCAAAACAGGGGTCCCCACCCCAGAAAATGGGTCCCCACCCCCAAAAAGGGGGTCCCAGCCCCTAAAAACGGGGCCCCACCCCCAAACTAGGGGGTCCTGGCACCTTCATGAGGGGTCCCACCCCCCGAAAAGGAGCCTCAGCCATAGAAGAGGGGGCCCCACCCCCAAACAGGGGGGGTCTCACCCCACAAAAGGGGGTCCCAGCCATAGAAGAGGGGTCCCAGCTCCAGAAAGGGGGGGTCCCACCCCCCAAAAGGGGGTCCCACCCCCCCAAAAGGGGGTCCCACCCACAGAATGGGGGGGTCCCATCCCCAAAAAGGGGGTCCCACCCCCCAAAAGGTGACCCCACCCTTGGAACAGGGATCCCCCCCCCTCAGAAAGGGGGTTCCATGCCCTCAGAAGGGGGTGCCCCCCCCCAAAAGGGGACCCTGCTCCCAGAAATGGGGGTCCCACCCCCCCAGAAGCTGATCCCCCCCCCCAGAAAGGGGGTCCCAGCCCCACTAAAGGGGTTCCCACCCCCCCAGGAACGGGGGTGCCCCCCCCCTTTGCCTCTGGGGGTGTCCCCAAGGCCTTGCTGTCCCCAACCCCCCCTTTTTGCCCCCCCAGGGACCCCCCCCAGCCCCCCCCGGGGGTCCCAGAAGCCCCGGAGGGGTTCCAGGAGGTCCAGGCTGATCATCAGGAACCTCAGCTTCAAGGTTTGAGGGGGGGGGAGAGCATTAGGGACCCCCAGAGACCCCCCCAAACCCCTTCCCCACCTTGGGGGGGACCCCAGACCCTTTTTAACCCTCCCTTGCTCCCCTTTACCCCCCCAGACCCCCTTTAACCCCCCCTAAACCCCTCTTAACCCTCCCTAAACCCCTTTTAACCCCCCCCAGACCCCCTTTAACCCCCCCTAAACCCCCTATAACCCCCCCAGACCCCTTTAACCCCCCCTAAATCCCTTTAATCCCCCCCAAACCCCTTTTAACCCCCCCTAATTCCCCTTTAACCCCCCCTAAACCCCCCATAACCCCCCCAGACCCCTTTTAACCCCCCCCAGACCCTCATTAACCCCCCCAGACCCCCTTTAACCCCCCCAGGTCCCATTTCCCCCCCCCCTAGACCCCAATTATCCCCCCCAGACCCTCTTTAGCCCCCCAAACCCCCATTAACCCCCCCGCAAACCTCCATTAACCCCCCCAGACCCCCTTTACCCCCCCAGACCCTCAATAACCCCCCCCACCCCCCCTTTAATCCCCCTCAACCCCCCCCAGACCCCCTTTAATCCCCCCAGGTCCCATTTCCCCCCCCCAGACCCCAATTATCCCCCCCAGACCCCCTTTTACCCCCCCCAAACCCTCCTTAACCCCCCCAAATCCCCTTTAACCCCCCCAGACCCAATTTCCCCCAAACCCCATTTACCCCCAGCCCCACAGTTCCCCCAAGCCCCTTCCCCATCTTGGGGTGCCCCCAGACCCTTTTTAACCCTCCCTTGCCCCCAGACCCTCATTAACCCCCAGGTCCAATTTCCCCCAGACCCCAATTATCTCCCCCAAACCCCATTAACCCCCCCCCAAACCTCCATTAACCCCCCCCAGACCCTCATTAACCCACCCCACCCCCCCTTTAATCCCCTTCAACCCCCCCCAGACCCCCTTTAATCCCCCCAGGTCCCATTTCCCCCCCCCCAGACCCCAATTATCCCCCCCAGGCCCCCTTTTACCCCCCCCAAACCCTCCTTAACCCCCCCAAATCCCCTTTAACCCCCCCCCAGACCCCATTTCTCACCCCCAATCCCCCTTTAAACCCCCTTTAGCCCCCCCAGACCCAATTTCCCCCCCCCAGGTCCCACATTTCCCCCCCTCAATCCCTTTTAATCCCCCCCAAACCCCATTTACCCCCCCCCAGCCCCACAGTTCCCCCCCCCCAAGCCCCTTCCCCATCTTGGGGTGCCCCCCCAGACCCTTTTTAACCCCCCCTGACCCCCCCCCAGTGCTCAGAAGAGGAGCTCCGGGCCCTCTGCTCCCCCTTTGGCACCGTCCTGGAGGTCAAAATCCCCCAAAAACCTGGTGAGACCCCCGGGGGGGGGCACAGACTGGGACCCCCCCCACACCTCTGGGACCCCCCCAGTGGTGGGGGCTGGGGCTGGGGGGGCTAAAGGGGGGGTTTGGGGGCAAGTGGGGTCTGGGGGGGATAAACAGGGGTTTGGGGGGGGGTCCGAGGGTCTGGGGGGGAGAAATGGGGTCTGAGGGGGGGGCAAGGGGGTCTGGGGGGCCCTGGGGGGGTCCAGGAGTGGTCTTGGGGGGGATGTGGGGGGAAGTTGAGGGGGTGAGGGGGGGTCCCTGAGGGGTTCCTGGGGGGTCCCTGGGGTGTGTGCCCCCCCAGGGGGTCCCTGAGGGGTTCCTGGGGGGTCCCTGGGGTGTGTGCCCCCCCGGGGGGTTCCTGGGGGGTTCCTGGGGGGGTCCCTGGGGTGTGTGCCCCCCCTGGGGGTCCCTGAGGGGTTCCTGGGGGGGTCCTTAAGGTGTGTGCCCCCCCTGGAGGGTCCCTGAGGGGTTCCTGGGGGGTCCCTGGGGTGTGTGCCCCCCCAGGGGGTTTCTGGGGGGGTCCCTGGGGGGTCCCTGGGGTGTGTACCCCCCCAGGGGGTTTCTGGGGGGGTCCCTGAGGTGTGTGCCCCCCCGGGGGGTTTCTGGGGGGGTCCCTGGGGGGTTCCTGGGGGGGGTCCCTGGGGTGTGTGCCCCCCCTGGGGGTCCTTGATGGGTTCCTGGGGGGGGTCCTTAGGGTGTGTGCCCCCCCTGGGGGGTCCCTGAGGGGTTCCTGGGGGGGTCCTTGAGGTGTGTGCCCCCCCGGGGGGTTTCTGGCTGGGTCCCTGAGGGGTTCCTGGGGGGGGTCCTTGAGGTGTGTGCCCCCCCTGGGGGTCCTTGAGGGGTTCCTGGGGTCGGTGTGTGCCCCCTGGTCCTGAGGTTCCTGGTGTGTGCCCCGGGGGTTCCTGGGGGTCCCTGAGGTGTGTGCCCCCCCGGGGGGGTCTCTGATTGTGCCCCCTCCAGGGGTCCCCCCGAGGTTTTGCCTTCGTGCAGATGGGGTCAGTGCCTGAGGCTGCCCGAGCACTGCGGGGGCTCAACCTGCACCCCATCCATGGTCTGACCCCCCCCTGCCCACAGACCCCCCCCAGACCCTCCCCAGACCCAGAAACACCCCCCCCAGAGCCCCCCAGACCCAAATAACCCCCCCCAGACCACCCCAGACCCAGAAAACCCCCCCAGACCCAGAGAAAGCCCCTAAACCCTCCCCAGACCCCAATAGACCCCCCCAGACACCCCCAGACCCCAATAAACCCCTCCAGACACCCCCAGACCCAAATAACCCCCCCAGACCCTCCCCAGACCACCCCAGACCCCAATAAACCCCCCCAGACCCCAAAAGCCCCCAGACCCCCCCCAGACCCCGAGAAGCCCCCCCAGACCCAGAAAAAGCCCCTCAACCCTCCCCAGACCCCAATAGACCCCCTCAGACACCCCCAGACCCAAATAAACCCCCCCAGACCCTGAGAAATCCCCCCCAGACCCCAAAACCCCCCAGACCCCCCCCAGACCCCAATTAACCTCCATACACCCCCCCAGACCCCAATAAACCCCCCCAAGCCCCCCCAAACCCCCATTTCCTCCCCCCCAAGCCCCCTTTAGCCCCCCCCAGACCCCCCTTAACCCCCCCAAAACCCCTTTAAACCCCCCCTGCCCCCATTTCCCCCCCCCAGCCCCTCTCAGCCCCCCCCCAACCCTATTTTCCTCCCCCAAGACCCCCTTTAACCCCCCCCGGACCCCATTTCCCCCCCATTCCCCTTCCCCCCCTGCTCCCCAGACCCCGTTTCGCCCCCAAATCCCCTTTCCCCCCCCCCAGAGCCCCCTCCCCAATGTCCCCTCTTTGTCCCCCCCCCGTTTATCTGTCCCCAGGCCGGGTGGTGGCTGTGGACTGGGCAGTGGCCAAGGAGCAGTTCAGAGCAGTGCAGGGTGAGGAGACCCCCCCCCAATTAACCCTGGGGAGACCCCCCCCCATTAACCCTGGGGAGACCCCCCCCATTAACCCTGGGGAGAGACCCCCCCCATTAACCCTGGGGAGAGACCCCCTCCCCCAATTAACTCTGGAGAGACCCCCCCAATTAACCCTGAGGGGAAAGACCCCCTCCAATTAACCCTGGGGGGTGAGGGGAGGGACCCCCCCAAATTAACCCTGAGGAGACCCCCCCCCAAATTAAGCATTGGGAGAGACCCCCCAGATTAACCCTGAGGGGAGAGACCCCCACCCAAATTAACCCTGGGGGGTGAAGGGACGGACCCCCCCCACATTAATCCTGGGGAGAGACCCCCCCCAATTAACCCTGGGGGATGAGGGGAGACCCCCCCCCCAATTAACCCTGGGGAAAGATCCCCCCAATTAACCCTGGGGAGAGACCCCCCCCCAATTCACCCTGGAGAGACCCCCCCCCATTAACCCTGGGGAAAGACCCCCCCAATTAACCCTGGGGAAAGACCCCCCCCCAGTTAACCCTGGAGAGAGACCCCCTCCTCCAATTAACTCTGGAGAGACCCCCCCAATTAAGCCTGGGGAGACCCCCCCCCAATTCACCCTGGGGAGAGACCCCCCCAAATTAACCCTGGGGGGTGAGGGGAGAGACCCCCCCAGTTAACCCTGGAGAGACCCCCCCCCCAATTAATTCTGGGGAAAGACCCCCCCAATTAACCCTGGGGAGACCCCCCCCCAATTAACCCTGGGGAGACCCCCCCCAATTAACCCTGGGGAGACCCCCCCAATTAACCCTGGGGAGACCCCCCCCAATTAACCCTTGGGAGACCCCCCCAATTAACCCTGAGGGGAGGGAACCCTCCCAATTAACCCTGGGGGGTGAGGGGAGACCCTCCCCCAAATTAACCCTGAGGAGACCCCCCCCAGTTAAGCCTGGGGAGAGACCACCACCCAAATTAACCCTGGGGAGACACCCCCCAATTAACCCTGGGGAGAGACCCCCCCAATTAACCCTGGGGGGTGAGGGGAGAGACCCCCCCAAATTAACCCTGAGGGGAGACAACCCCCCCCCAAATTAACCCTGGGGGGTGAGGGGAGAGACCCCCCCAGTTAACCCTGGAGAGACCCCCCCAAATTAACCCTGGGGAGAGACCCCCACTCAAATTAACCCTGGGGGGAGGGAACCCTCCCAATTAACCCTGGGGGATGAGGGGAGGGACCCCCCCCAATTCACCCTGGGGAGAGACCCCCCCCAAATTAACTCTGGGGGGTGAGGGGAGGGACTCCCCCCCAAATTAACCCTGGGGAAAGACCCCCCCCAATTAACCCTTGGGAGGGACCCCCCCCAATTCACCCTGGGGAGAGAGCCCCCCCAGTTAACCCTGGAGGGTGAGGGGAGACCCTCCCCCCAATTAACCCGGGAGAGACCCCCCCCAATTCACCCTGGGGAAAGACCCCCCCAAATTAACTCTGAGAGGTGAGGGGAGGGACCCCCCCCCAAATTAACCCTGCGGAAAGACCCCCCCCCAATTAACCCTGGGGAGACAGCCCCCCCGTTAACCCTGAGGGGGTGAGGGGAGGGAGCCCCCCCAAATTAACCCTGAGGGGAGACAACAACCCCCCCAGATTAACTCTGAGGGGTGAGGGGAGGGACCCCCCCCCCAAATTAACCCTGGGGAGAGACCCCCCTAATTAATCCTGGGGAGAGACCCCCCCCAATTAACCCTGAGGAGACCCCCCCCAAATTAACCCTGGGGGGAGGGAACCCCCCCAATTAACCCTGGGGGGTGAGGGGAAGGACCCCCCCAAATTAACCCTGAGGAGACCCCCCCCCAAATTAAGCATTGGGAGAGACCCCCCAGATTAACCCTGAGGGGAGAGACCCCCCCCAATTAACCCTGGAGGGTGAGGGGAGACCCCCCCAAAATTAATCCGGGGGGGTAATGGGGAGGGATCCCCCCAAATTAACCCTGGGGGATGAGGGGAGGGACCCCCCCCACATTAATCCTGGGGAAAGACCCTCCCCAATTAACCCTGGGGGGTGAGGGGAGGGACCCCCCCCAATTCACCCTGGGCAAAGACCCCCCCAATTAACCCTGAGGGGAGACCCCCCCCAATTAACCCTGGGGAAAGACCCCCCCCCAATTAACCCTGAGGGGAGGGAACCCTCCCAAATTAACCCTGGGGGGTGAGGGGAGACCCCCCCCCCAAATTAACCCTGAGGAGACCCCTCCCCCAGTTAAGCCTGGGGAGAGACCACCACCCAAATTAACCCTGGGGAAAGACCCCCCCCAATTAACCCTGGGGGGGTGAGGGAAGGACCGCTCCCCCCCCAGTTATGCCTGGGGAGACCCCCCCCAATTAACCCTGAGGGGAAAGACCCCCCCCAGTTAACCCTGAGGGGAGAGACCCCCCCCCAATTAACCCTGGAGGGTGAGGGGAGACCCCCCCCCAAATTAATCCTGAAGGGAGAGACACCCCCCCCCAATTCACCCTGGAGAGACCCCCCCCAATTAACCCTGAGGGGAAAGACCCCCCAAATTAACCCTGGAGGGTGAGGGGAGACCCCCCCCAAATTAACGCTGGGGGGGCATGGGGAGGGGCAGGAGACCCCCAGTGGGTTGGGGGGGTGACGGACACCCCCACAAAATCATTGCCCCTGGGGGGGTCTGGGAGGGGCCCCCCCACCCCAAATTCCCCCTGGGGGGGCTGTGGGGGGAGTGGGGAGGGGGAAATGGGGGGGGGGGGCAGGTGGAGTGATTGTGTGACCTGTTTGTGTGCAGGGAACGGGGGGGGGGGCACAGGAGATAAGGGAGAGGGGGGGGGAGAGGAAGAGGAAGAGGAGGAGGAGGAAGAGAAAGAGGAAGAGGAAAAGGAAGAGGAAGAAGAGGAAGAAAAGGATGAGGAAGAAGAAGAGGAAGAGGAGGGGGAAGAGGAAGAGGAGGAAGAGGAAGAGGAAGAAGAAGAGGAAGAAGAGGAAGAGGAGGAGGAAGAGGAAGGTCTGTGGGGAGGGGGCTGGGGTTGGGGGGGGGCTTGGAGGGGATTTCCTGGGGGTTGGGGAGGGGTCCTGGGGGGTTCCTGAGGGATGGGGGGGGGGCTCCTGGGGGCTTCTCTGGGGGTCTGGGGGGGTTCGTGGGGGTCTAGGGGGGGTTCCTGGGGGTCTGGGGGGGGGTTCTGGGGGTCTGGGGGGTTCAGGGGGTCTGGGGGTCCTGGGGGTCTGGGGGGGTCTGGGGTCGGGGTTCTGGGGGTCTGGGGGACGGGGTCTCGGGGGTTCCTGGGGGTGTGGAGTCCTGGCACTCTGGGGGGTTCCTGAGGGTCTGGGGGTCCCTATGGGTCTGGGGGCTCTCGGGGGGTCCGTATGGGTCTGGGGGGGTCCCTGGGGTCTGGGGGGTCCCTGTGGGTCTGGGGGTTCTCTATGGGTCTGGGGGGGGTCTCTGTGGGTCTGGGGGGTTCCCTATGGGTCTGGGGGGTCCTGGGGGTCTGGGGGGGTTCCTGGGGGTCTGGGGGGGTCCCTGGGTCCGGGGGCTCCCTATGGATCTGGGGGTCGGGGGTCCTGGGGGTGTGGGGGAAGGTCCTGTGGGGTCTGGGGTTCCCAGGGGTCTGGGGGGGGTTCCTGGGGGTCTGGGGGGGTTCCTGGGGGTCTGGGGGGGTTCCCTATGGGTCAGGTGGGGGGGGTTCCCAGGGGTCTGGGAGTTCCTATGAGGTCTGGGGGGCGTTCTTTATGGGTCTGGGGGGGTCCTGGGGGTCTGGGGGGGGTTCCTGGGGGTCTGGGTGGGGGGTTCCTTGGGGGTTCTCTGGGGGTTGGGGGGGTTCCTGGGGGTCTGGGGGGGAGTCCTGGGGGTCTGGGGGGGGTTCCCTATGGGTCTGGGGGAGGTTCCTGGGGGTCTGGGGGGGTCCTGTGGGTCTGGGGGGGTTCTCAGGGGTCTGGGGGGGGTCCTGGAGGTCTGGGGGGGGTTCCCTATGGGTCTGGGGGGGTTCCTGGGGGTCTGGGGGGGGTCCTGGCACTCTGGGGGGGGGTTCCTGGGGGTCTGGGGGGTTCCCCATGGATCTGGGGGTGCCCCCTGGGGGGGTTGTGTGTTGTTTTTTGGGGGGGGGTCTCCCATCCAAGTCCATTTCCAGGGGAGGCTTCACCCCCCAAGCGTTTGGGGAGGGGTCCCCGTGCCCCCCCCTCGGATGTCAGCGAGGGCAGAACCGTCTTCATCCGGTGAGGGGGGGGCTTGGGGGGGTCTGGGGGGGGTCCTGGGGGTCTGGGGGGGTTCCCAGGGGTCTGGGGGGGGCTGGGGGCACCCCCAGGACCCTCCCCCTCACCTCTTGGTGTGTGTCCCCCCCCCCAGTAATTTGCCCTTCGATGCGGATGAGGAGGATCTGGGGGGGCTCCTGGAGAGGTTTGGGGAGCTCAGCTACGTCAGGGTGGTGCTGAACCCCAAAACTGAGCTGCCCAAAGGTGGGGGGGGGAGAAACTGGGGAAAATGGGGGCTGGGGGAAATGGGGTCTGGGGGGAGGAGGAATGGGATAGGGGTAAAAATGGGGTGTGGGAATGGGGTCTTGGGGCAAATGGGGACTGGGGAAATGGGGTCTGGGGTGGGGTCTGGGGGAGGTGGGGGACTGGGAGAAATGGGGTCTGGGGGTAAAAATGGGGGCTGGGGGAATGGGGTCTTGGGGGAATGGGGTCTTGGGAAATTGGGGCTGGGGGATAAATGGGGTGTGGGGTGATAAATGGGGCTGGGGGGTAAAAATGGGGTCTGGGAAATGGGGTTTGGGATAGAGGTTGGGGGGAATGGGGGCTGGAGGGTGTAAAAATGGGGTTTGGGGGGGCAAATGGGGGGGGAGGAGGAATGGGGGCTGGGGGGGGAATGGGGAGTGGGGGGAAAAAGTGGGGTCTGGGGGGGCAAATGGGGGCCTGGGGGGGATAAATGGGGACTAGGGTGGATAAATGGGGTGGGGGGGGATAAATGGGGTCTGGGGGGGTTGGATGGGGTGTGGGAGGGAAATGGGGTCTGGGGGGAAAAAATGAGGGTCTGAGGGGGGGGGAATGGGGGTTTGGGGGGGAAATGGGGTCTGGGGGTTAAAAATGGGGCTGGGGGGGGAGGGGGGGCTGGGACAGGGGGAAATGGGGGCTGGGGGGGAAATGGAAATGGGGTTTGGGGGGGGAAATGGGATCTGAGGGGGATAAATGGGGTGTGGGGGGGAATGGGGGCTCTTGGGGGGGGCAAATGGGGGTAGGAGGAGGAATGGGGGCTGGGAGGGGAAAATTGGGGTCACAGGGGGTTGAATGGGGACTGGGGGGGGAATGGGGAGTGGGGGGGATAAATGGGGCTGGGGGGGGATAATTGGGGCTGGGGGGGAGAAATGGGGGTCTGGAGGGGGGGGGGAATGAGGTCTTTGGGGGAAAATGGGGCTTGGGGGGGGAAAATGGGGACGGGGGGGTAAAAACAGGATCTGGGGGGGATAAATGGGGTGTGGGGGGATAAATGGGGGCTGGGGGGGTAAAAATGGGGGCTGGGGGGGAAATGGGGGCTGGGGGGGGAAAATGGGGTGTTGGGGGGGTTGAATGGGGTCTGGGGGGGAAACGAGATCTGGGGGGGAAAATGAGGGTCTGAGGGGGGGGGAATGGGGGCTTGGGGGGGAAATTGGGGCTGGGGGGGGAAATGGGGGCTGGGGGGAATGGGGTCACAGGGGGTTGAATGGGGTCTGGGGGGGATAAATGGGGTGTGGGGGGGGAATGGGGGTCTTGGGGGGGCAAATGGGGGGGGAGGAGGAAAAATTGGGGTCTGGGGGGGGGAATGGGGGGAAAGGGGGAAAAATGGGGGTTGGGGGGGGAATGGGGTCTGGGGGGGTAAAAATGGGGTCTGGGGGAGAAAGTGGTCTGGGGGTTGAATGGGGCCTGGAAATTGGGTCTGGGGGTGTTAATGTGGGTCTGGGGGTGTTAATCCCCCCCCCCTGCCCCCCCCCAGGCTGTGCCTTTGCCAAGTTCAAGACCAAAGCAGCAGCTGAGGAGTGTGTGAGGGCTGCGGGGGGGGGCACCCAGGTGAGGGGGGGGCACACACCCCAACGACCCCCCCAGAGGGACAGGGACCCCCCCGGGGGAACAGGGACCCCCCCGACCCCAGGAAAAGGGAGGGAAGGGGCTGGGGCAGCAGGGGCAAGGGACCCCCATCTGTTTGAGACCCCATCCCCAGACCCCATTCCCCCCCCAAATTCCCCCTCGTCCCATTTCCCCCAGACCCCATTTCCCCCCCCCAGACCCCATTCCCCCCCCTGACCCCATTCCCCCCCCCCCAGACCCCATTCCCCCCCCAGACCCCATTTCCCCCCCCAGACCCCATTCCCCCCCCTCGACCCCATTCCCCCCCCCCCCAGACCCCATTCCCCCCAGACCCCATTCCCCCTCCCCCCAGACCCATTCTACCTTTCCCACCCATTCCCAGCCCTTCCTGACCATTTCGTTCCCATTCCAGCCCATTTCACTCCCCCATTTCCCAACCCTTCCACCCCATTCCCCCCCCAACCCCACCCCATTCCCCACCGATCCTTCCCCAGCCCCATTCCCCCAGCCATTCCCCAGACCCCTTTCCCATTCCCCCCCAACCCCATTCCCAGACCCCACCCCACCCTTCCCACCCGACCCATTCCCCCCCATTTCCCCCAGACCCCATTTCCCCCAAGCCCCATTTCCCCCAGACCCATTCCCCCAACCCCATTTCCCCCAGACCCCATTTCCCCCCCTCCCAGACCCCCTTTAACCCCCTGGGGGGGTCATTTCTGTGTCCCCCCCTCTCCCCAGGGGGGGTCCCTGCGTTTGGGGGGTCGGGAGCTGCGTGCGGACCCCGCGCTGAGCAGGGCAGAGGCTGAGAAAAGGGGGGGCAGGAAGGAGCCCCCCACCCCCAGGGGCACCAGGAACCTCTGGCTGGCACGGGAAGGGCGTGAGTCACCCCAAAAACACCCCAAGTCACCCCAAAAACACCCCTCAGCCCCCCCAAATCACCCTGACCCCCCCCAGAGCACCCCAAAACACCCTGAGCCCCCCCCTAAACACCCTGACCCCCCAAAACACCCCAAAACTCCCTGAGCCCCCCCAAATCACCCTGAGCCCCCCCAAATCACCCTGAGCCCCCCAAAACACCCTGACCCCCCCAGAGCACCCCAAAACTCCCTGAGCCCCCCCAAATCACCCTGACCCCCCCAAAACCCCTGACCCCCCCAGAGCACCCCAAATCACCCTGACCCCCCCAAATCACCCCAAAACACCCTGAGCCCCCCCAAATCACCCTGAGCCCCCCCAAATCACCCTGACCCCCCAAATCACCCCAAAACCCCCTGACCCAAAACTCCTGAGCCCCAAATCACCTGAGCCCCCAAAGCACCCCAAAACACCCTGAGCCCCCAAATCACCTGACCCCCCAAAATCCTACCCCAAGCACCCCAAAACTCCTGAGCCCCAAATCACCCCAGCCCCCAAAATCACCCCAAAACTCCCGAGCCCCCTCAAAGCACCCCAAAACTCCCTGAGCCCCCAAATCACCCTGACCCCAAGCCTACCCCAGACCCCCCAAATCACCTCCCCCAAAACACCCCAAAATCCTGAGCCCCCAAATCACCTGACCCCCTCAAAGCACCCAAAACACCTTGAGCCCCCAAAATACTCTGACCCCCAAATCACCCCAAACACCTGACCCCCCCAGATCACCCTGACCCCCAAACACCCAACACACCCCCCAAAACACCCCGACCCCCCAAATCACCCTGACCCCCCAAATCACCCCCACCCCGACCCCCCCAAATCACCCTCAGCCCCCCAAAACACCCTGACCCCCCAGAACACCCCAAAACTCCCTGACCCCCCCCCAAAACAAACCACCCCTAAGCAGCCCAAAACACCCCCAACCCCCCCCCAGACACCCCAAAACGCTCTGACCCCCCCAAACCCCCCCCAAACCCCCCCAGATCCCCCCTGGACACCCCCAAACCCCCTGACTTCCCCCCCCTCCCCCAAACCCTCCTGAACCCCCAAACCCTCCTGGACCCCCAACCTCTGTCCCCATCCCACCTCTCCTGACCCCCCAAAACAAATCCTTAGACCCCCTGCCCCCAAGCCCCCCAAACCCCCAACCCCCAGACCCCCAGTCCCCCCAAAACCCCCTGACCCCCCCAAACCCCCTCTGCACCCCCAAATCTTTGATCATTCCCCTCAAATCTTCCCTCCCCCCCCCCAAATAATTTCCCTCCCCACTGACCCCCCCACTTCACCTGACCCCCCCCAACCCCTTGGACCCCCCCAAACCCCCCAACCCCCCCCCCAACCCCTTGGACCCCCCCAAATCCTCAGACCCCCCCCCCCTCCTTCTACACCCCCTAAATTACCCCCTCTCCCCACACCCCCTCCCACCCATGGGTCCCCCCCCCGGGTCACTGTGGGGTCCCAGCCGCTCCCCCCACCCTCCTTTAAGCCCCCCCCCATTTCCCAATCCCCCCCCCCCATTTTCCCCCCCTGACCCCCCCATTTTACCCCCCCAGCCCCATTTACCTCCTTGAGACACACTCATGGGGACCCCCACTCTCCCACCCTGGGGACCCCCCCCGGGTCACTGTGGGGTCTCAGCTGCTCCCCCCACCCTCCTTTAAGCCCCCCCCCATTTTCCAGCCCCCCCCCCATTTTACCCCCCTGACCCCCCCATTTTACCCCCCCAGCCCCATTTACCCCCTTGTGGCACAACAAACCCTCCCCACTCATGGGGACCCCCACTCTCCCCCCCTGGGGACCCCCCCCTGGGTCACTGTGGGGTCCCAGCTGCTCCCCCCACCCTCCTTTAAGCCCCATTTTCGCCCCCTTTGTTTTGGTTTGGTTTGGGGGTTGTGGTTTTTTGTGTGTGTTTTTTTTTTTTTGGTTTGGGGGTTGTGGTGTTTTTTTTTTTTGTTTGTTTTTTGGGTTTTTTGGTTGTGGTTTTTTTTTTGTTTGTTTTTGTGTTGTTTGGTTGGTGTGGTTTTGCCCCCCATTTTGCAGCCCCCCCCCCCATTTTACCCCCCTGACCCCCCCATTTTACCCCCCCAGTCCCATTTTCCCCCTTGTGGCACAACAAACCCTCCCCACTCATGGGGACCCCCACTCTCCCACCCATGGGGACCCCCCCCTGGGTCACT
This sequence comes from Archilochus colubris, assembly GCA_023079485.1. NCBI lineage: Eukaryota > Metazoa > Chordata > Aves > Apodiformes > Trochilidae > Archilochus > Archilochus colubris. The sequence continues at coordinate 872 of JALBCY010000265.1, read as the reverse complement.
GTGGGGTCCCAGCTGCTCTCCCAACCCCCCACTTTCCCCCCCCCATTTTCCAATCCCTCCCCCCTTTTTGTTTTTGTTTTTTGTGGTTGGGTTTGGGGTGGGTTGTGGGTTGTGTTTTTTGTTTTGTTTTTGCCCCCATTTTACCCCCCCAGCCCCATTTACCCCCTTGTGGCACAACAAACCCTCCCCACTCATGGGGACCCCCACTCTCCCACCCTTGGGGACCCTCACTCTGGGTCACTGTGGGGTCCCAGCCACTCCCCCCACCCTCCTTTAAGCCCCCCCCCATTTCCCACTCCCCCCCCCCCATTTTACCCCCCTGACCCCCCCTTGGGGTCTGTGGGGTCCCAGCTGCTCTCCAACCCCTGTCCCCCATTTTCCTTCCCCCCCCCCCAGTAATCCGTGCGGGCACCAAAGCAGCCGAGGGGGTCAGCGCCTCCGACATGGCCAAGAGAGCCCGGGTGAGCTTGGGGTCCCCTTTCCTTTTTAAGGGGGGGGGGGTCCCACCTTTAGGAAAGGTGACCCGGGGGGGGGTCCAAACCCTTCCCCTGACCCCCCCTGACCCCCCCCTCCCCAAAAGTTCGAGGAGCTGAAGCGTCAGAAGCTGCAGGACCCCAACATCTTCGTGTCCCCCACCCGGCTCTGCCTCCACAACCTGCCCAAGGGCCTGGGCAGCACCCAGCTCAGGGGGGTCCTGCGGGGGCTCCTGGGGGGGGCACGGCCCCCCCGCATCACCGAGGTGGGGGTTCCCCCCCCCCCGTGTCCCTGTGACCCCCCCACACCTCCTGCTCCCCATCCCTGGGGGTCCCCAGGGCTCTGAGAACACTCACTGGGGGGGGTTGGGGTGCAGGGGAGGGGATTGGGGTGCAGGG
>JALBCY010000263.1:0-25201 GCA_023079485.1 Archilochus colubris | reverse complement strand
ATCCCCATTTTGGGTTGGAATTTCCCCCATTTTGGGGTTGGAATTTCCCCCATTTTTAGGTTGAATTTCCCTCATTTTGGGGATTGGAATTTCCGCCATTTCTAGGTTGGGATTTCCCTCATTTTGGGGTTGGAATTTCCCTCATTTTGGGGTTGGAATTTCCTCCATTTTGAGTCGGAATTTCCCTCATTTTGGGTTTGGAATTTCCCCCATTTTTAGGTTGGAATTTCCCTCATTTTGGGGTTGGAATTTCCCCCATTTTGGGCCTGGAATTTCCCCCTTTTTGGGTTGGAATTTCCCCCATTTTGGGGTCGGAATTTCCCTCATTTTGGGGTTGGAATTTCCCTCATTTTTGGGTTGGAATTTCCCTCATTTTAGGTTGGAATTTCCCCCATTTTGGGTTCGGATTTCCCTCATTTTTAGGTTGGAATTTCCCCCATTTTTGGGTTGGAATTTCCCAGTTTTTGGGGTTGGAATTTCCCCCATTTTGGGCCTGGAATTTCCCCCATTTTTAGGTTGGAATTTCCCTCATTTTTAGGTCGGAATTTCCCTCATTTTAGGTTGGAATTTCCCCCATTTTAGGTTGGGATTTCCCTCATTTTGGGGTTGGAATTTCCCCCATTTTGGGTCTGAATTTCCCTCATTTTTAGGTTGGGATTTCCCCCTTTTTGTGGTTGGAATTTCCCTCATTTTGGGGTTGGAATTTCCCTCATTTTAGGTTGAAATTTCCCCCATTTTGGGGTTGGAATTTCCCCCATTTTGGGGTCGGAATTTCCCCCATTTTTAGGTTGGGATTTCCCCCATTTTTGGGTTGGAATTTCCCTCATTTTGAGTTGAAATTTCCCTCATTTTGGGGTCGGAATTTCCCCCTTTTTAGGTTGGAATTTCCCCCTTTTTGGGCCTGGAATTTCCCTCATTTTAGGTTGGAATTTCCCCCATTTTTGGGTTGGAATTTCCTCCATTTTTAGGTTGGAATTTCCCTCATTTTGGGGTCGGAATTTCCCTCATTTTTAGGTTGGAATTTCCTCCATTTTGGGGTTGGAATTTCCCCCATTTTTAGGTTGGAATTTCCCTCATTTTTAGGTTGGATTTTCCCTCATTTTGTGTCGGAATTTCCCCCTTTTTGTGGTTGGAATTTCCCTCATTTTTAGGTCAGAATTTCCCCCATTTTTAGGTTGGAATTTCCCTCATTTTGGGGTTGGAATTTCCCCCATTTTGGGGTCGGAATTTCCCTCATTTTTAGGTTGGAATTTCCCCCATTTTGGGGTTGGAATTTCCCCCATTTTTAGGTTGGAATTTCCCTCATTTTGGGCCTGGAATTTCCCCCATTTTGGGGTCGGAATTTCCCCATTTTGGGTTGGAATTTCCCCCATTTTTAGGTTGGAATTTCCCCCATTTTAGGTTGGAATTTCCCCCATTTGGGGTCGGAATTTCCTCCATTTTAGGTTGGAATTTCCCCCATTTTGGGTCAGAATTTCCCTCATTTTGGGTTGGAATTTCCCTCATTTTGGGCCTGGAATTTCCCCCATTTTGGTTCGGAATTTCCCTCATTTTTAGGTTGGAATTTCCCTCATTTTGGGGTTGGAATTTCCCTCATTTTGGGGTTGGAATTTCCCTCATTTTTGGGTCGGGATTTCCCTCATTTTGGGGTTGGAATTTCCCTCATTTTAGGTTGGAATTTCCCCCATTTTGGGTTCGGATTTCCCCCATTTTTAGCTTGGAATTTCCCCCATTTTGGGGTTGGAATTTCCCTCATTTTGGGATTGAGATTTCCCTCATTTTTAGGTTTGAATTTCCCTCATTTTGGGGTTGGAATTTCCCTCATTTTTGGGGTTGGAATTTCCCTCATTTTTAGGTCAGAATTTCCCTCATTTTGGGCTTGGAATTTCCCCCATTTTGGGTTGGAATTTCCCTCATTTTGGGATTGAGATTTCCCTCATTTTTAGGTTTGAATTTCCCTCATTTTGGGGTTGGAATTTCCCTCATTTTAGGTTGAATTTCCCTCATTTTGGGATTGGGATTTCCCCCATTTTGGGATTGGGATTTCGCCCATTTTTAGCTTGGAATTTCCCCCATTTTTGGCTCAGAATTTCCCCCATTTTGGGTTGGAATTTCCCTCATTTTTAGGTCGGAATTTCCCTCATTTTTGGGTCGGAATTTCCCTCATTTTTGGGTCAGAATTTCCCTCATTTTGGGGTTGGGATTTCCCTCATTTTAGGTCGGAATTTCCCCCATTTTTAGGTTGGAATTTCCCTCATTTTGGGCCTGAATTTCCCCCATTTTTAGGTTGGAATTTCCCCCATTTTAGGGTTGGAATTTCCCCCATTTTTATGTTGGAATTTCCCTCATTTTTAGGTTGGAATTTCCCCCATTTTGGGGTCGGAATTTCCCTCATTTTGGGTTGGAATTTCCCCATTTTGGGGTTGGAATTTCCCTCATTTTTAGTTTGGGATTTCCCCCATTTTGGGGTTGGAATTTCCTCCATTTTTAGGTTGGAATTTCCCCCATTTTTAGGTTGGAATTTCCCCCATTTTGGGGTCGGAATTTCCCTCATTTTGGGGTTGGAATTTCCCCCATTTTTAGGTTGGAATTTCCCTCATTTTGGGGTTGGAATTTCCCCCATTTTTAGGTTGGAATTTCCCTCATTTTGGGGTTGGAATTTCCCTCATTTTAGGTTGGAATTTCCCTCATTTTGGGCCTGGAATTTCCCCCATTTTTAGGTTGGAATTTCCCCCATTTTAGGTCGGAATTTCCCTCATTTTGGGGTCGGAATTTCCCCCATTTTGGGGTTGGAATTTCCCTCATTTTTAGGTTGGATTTTCCCTCATTTTGGGCCTGGAATTTCCCTCATTTTTAGGTCAGAATTGCCCTCATTTTGGGTCAGAATTTCCCCCATTTTTAGGTTGGAATTTCCCTCATTTTGGGCCTGGAATTTCCCCCATTTTTAGGTCAGAATTTCCCTCATTTTTAGGTTGGAATTTCCCTATTTTGGGGTTGGAATTTCCCCCATTTTTAGGTTGGAATTTCCCTCATTTGGGGTCGGAATTTCCCTCATTTTGGGGTTCAGATTTTCCCCATTTTGGGTTTGGAATTTCCCCCATTTTGGGCCTGGAATTTCCCCCATTTTGGGTTGGAATTTCCCTCATTTTGGGGTTGGATTTTCCCTCATTTTTCGCTCAGAATTTCCCCCATTTTGGGGTTGGAATTTCCCCCATTTTGGGGTTGGAATTTCCCCCATTTTGGGGTTGGAATTTCCCCCATTTTAGGTCAGAATTTCCCCCATTTTGGGGTCGGAATTTCCCTCATTTTAGGTCGGAATTTCCCTCATTTTGGGTTCGGATTTCCCTCATTTTTAGGTCAGAATTTCCCCCATTTTTAGGTTGGAATTTCCCCATTTTGGGGTTGGAATTTCCCTCATTTTTGGGTTGGAATTTCCCCCATTTAGGGGTTGGAATTTCCCCCATTTTGGGGTTTGGAATTTCCCTCATTTTGGGGTCGGAATTTCCCCCATTTTGGGGTTTGGAATTTCCCTCATTTTGGGTTGGAATTTCCTCCATTTTGGGTTTGGAATTTCCCTCATTTTTGGCCTGGAATTTCCTCCATTTTTAGGTTGGAATTTCCCCCATTTTGGGCTCAGAATTTCCCTCATTTTGGGCCTGAATTTCCCTCATTTTAGGTTGGAATTTCCCCCATTTTGGGGTTGTAATTTCCCTCATTTTTGGCTCAGAATTTCCCCCACTTTAGGTTGGAATTTCCCCCATTTTGGGCCTGGAATTTCCCCCATTTTAGGTCGGAATTTCCCCCATTTTAGGTCGGAATTTCCCTCATTTTGGGGTTGGAATTTCCCCCATTTTGGGTTGGAATTTCCCTCATTTTTGGGTCAGAATTTCCCTCATTTTGGGTTTGGATTTTCCCTCATTTTAGGTTGGAATTTCCCTCATTTTGGGCCTGGAATTTCCCTCATTTTTGGTTGGAATTTCCCCCATTTTTAGGTTGGAATTTCCCTCATTTTGGGGTCGGAATTTCCCCCATTTTGGATTGGAATTTCCCTCATTTTGGGTTTGGAATTTCCCTCATTTTGGGTTCGGATTTCCCTCATTTTGGGCCTGGAATTTCCCTCATTTTTGGGCCTGAATTTCCCCCATTTTGGGGTTGGAATTTCCCCCATTTTTAGGTTGGGATTTCCCTCATTTTGGGTCGGAATTTCCTCCATTTTGGGCCTGAATTTCCCTCATTTTAGGTCGGAATTTCCCTCATTTTGGGGTTGGAATTTCCCTCATTTTTAGGTCAGAATTTCCCTCATTTTAGGTTGGAATTTCCTCCATTTTAGGTCGGAATTTCCCCATTTTAGGTCAGAATTTCCCCCATTTTGCGTTGGGATTTCTCCACCCGTTGGGATTTGGGGTTGGATTTTGCTTTTTAGGTCCAAGTTTTGAGCTTGGAATCTCCCACCCCCAACCTTTGGGGTCGGGATTCCCCTCAGACCCAACTTCACCCCCAGGATTTCTCCTTCCACCTCCCATTTTCGGGTCGGATTTTTCCACATCCGCGCATTTTGGTTTTTTAATATTTTTTTCTTTTTTTACCTCCCTTTTAAGATTTAACCTCAAACCCCGTTTTTTTCCCCAAATCCACCATTTCAAGCCGGATCCCTCCACCCCCAACTTGCCTTTTTTCCCCCACTTTTACACCTCAGGATTTCCCCCCCCAACCCCAACTTCACCGCCGGGATTTTCCTTTTCCGCGTCCGATTTTCCGACTCGGATTTTTCCACATCCAAGGATTTTTTTTTGTTTTGTTTTTTCCTTTCCTTCCCACCTCCAAACCTCAGATTCCTCCTTTCCCACCAGTTTTTCCCATCAGGGTCCACACCTCCTCCTCCCCCTCCCCACGTTTTCCTTTTCCTGGAGTCTCTTCCCATCCATTTCCACCCCCGCGGTTCCGATTTGGGAGTTTCTCTTTTTCCGGGTGGTTTTTCTTGGTTTTTTTTTCTTTTTTTGCCTTTTTTCACCCTATTTCCCACCTCCCTATTTTTGGATCTGGAATATAAAAAGGCGGAGGTTGATGTTCTTGGCTGCCAGCAGTTTGTTGCACTCCACTGAGTCGCGGATGGGCAGGGGCAGGTAGTCGGTTTCGGCGCTCTCGTTGCTGAAGACGAAGTGGTAGATGACGGGGCGGATGCGGACGTCGTCGTAGGGACCTTCCAAGAGGAGGAAGGAACATTCCAAAGGGGAACTGACTTTGCTCTTCAGGATCAGCTGGAAGGAGAGGGTACGCTTGCAAGAGAGGTTGGGGTTACGTTCCGAGTCGTTGACCCGAGCCTTCAACACCCAAGTCTGGTTGAGGACGGTCAAACGCGGCGTCTCGTAGTAGAGCCGGGTGATGAAGTCGTCCGTGCGGTAAGGCCGGAACTGAACCTCTGGGAAAAGAGGAGAAAAAGGGGAAAAAAAGGGGAAAATCCAGCCCACTGCACCCACCTCTTCCTTCTCAACTCCCAACCCACCAAGGAGGAAGAGCGGCCCAAGGTGGGGTGGAAGCTCTGATGACGAAAGTCAACTGCGGGGTCTTTGGGCACAGGAAGGTGGGGAAGGGACCTGGGGGCTTTTGGGGAGCACCAGGACAGGAGATGGGAGGCACCCCAAACCCCAACACCCCAGGAACAAAGGCTCCAACTCTGCCCAAAAGAAGCCACCACCCAAGGTGGGATGGAAGCTCCGATGAGGAACTCAACTGTGGGGTCTTTGGGCACAGGAGGGTGGGGAAGGGACCTGGGGGGTTTGGGGAGCACTAAGACATGGAGATGGGAGACACCCCAAACCCCACACCCTGCACCCCAACACCCCAGGAGCAAAGGCTCAAACTCTGGCCAAAGAGAAGCTACAACCCAAGATGGGATGGAAGCTCCGATGAGGAACTCAACTGTGGGGTCTTTGGGCATGGGAGGGGGAGGAAGGGACCTGGGGGGGTTTTGGGGAGCACCAAACCAGGAGATGGGAGATGGGAGACACCGCAAACCCCAACACCCCAAACCCCACACCCCTTCATTAAGGTGCCCAAAGAGAAGCCACAACCCAAGGTGGGATGGAAGCTCCGATGAGGAACTCAACCGTGGGGTCTTTGGGCACAGGAGGGTGGGGAAGGGACCTGGGGGGTTTTGGGGAGCACCAGGACAGGAGATGGGAGATGGAAGATGGAAGGCACCCCAAACCCCACATCCCATCATTAAGGTGCCCAAAGAGAAGCCACAACCCAAGGTGGAACCAAAGCCCAAACATGGAACTCAACCGCGGGGTCTTTGGGCACGGGAGGGTGAGGAAGGGACCTGGGGGGTTTTGGGGAGCACCAAGACAGGAGATGGGAGATGGGAGGCACCCCAAACCCCAACACCCCAAACCCCACACCCAAAACCCCATCATTAAGGTGCCCAAAGAGAAGCCACAACCCAAGGTGGGATGGAAGCTCCAATGAGGAACTCAACCGCGGGGTCTTTGGGCACAGGAAGGTGGGGAAGGGACCTGGGGGGTTTTGGGGAGCACCAGGACAGGAGATGGGAGGCACCCCACACCCCACACCCTGCACCCCAACACCCCAGGAGCAAAGGCTCAAACTCTGCCCAAAGAGAAGCCACAACCCAAGGTGGGATGGAAGCTCCGATGAGGAACTCAACTGCGGGGGCTTTGGGCACAGGAAGGTGGGGAAGGGACCTGGGGGGTTTTGGGGAGCACCAAACCCAGGAGATGGGAGATGGGAGGCACCCCAAACCCCACATCCCACACCACACACCCCAAACCCCATCATTAAGGTGCCCAAAGAGAAGCCACAACCCAAGGTGGGATGGAAGCTCTGACGTGGAACTCAACCGCGGGGTCTTTGGGCATGGGAGGGTGAGGAAGGGACCTGGGGGGTTTTGGGGAGCACCAAACCCAGGAGATGGGAGTTGGGAGGCACCCCAAACCCCACACCCCAAACCCCACACCCCATCATTAAGGTGCCCAAAGAGAAGCCACAACCCAAGGTGGAACCAAAGCCCCAACATGGAACTCAACTGTGGGGTCTTTGGCCACGGGAGGGTGGGGAAGGGACCTGGGGGGGTTTGGGGAGCACCAGGACAGGAGATGGGAGATGGAAGATGGGAGGCACCCCAAACCCCATCATTAAGGTGCCCAAAGGAGAAGCCACAACCCAAGGTGGAACCAAAGCCCAAACACGGAACTCAACCGCGGGGTCTTTGGGCATGGGAGGGTGGGGAAGGGACCTGGGGGGTTTTGGGGAGCACCAGGACAGGAGATGGGAGACACCCCAAACCCCAAACTCCATCATTAAGGTGCCCAAAGAGAAGCCACAACTCAAGGTGGGACCGAAGCTCCGATGAGGAACTCAACTGTGGGGTCTTTGGACATGGGAAGGTGGGGAAGGGACCTGGGGGGGTTTGGGGAGCACCAGGACAGGAGATGGGAGGCACCCCAAACCCCAACACCCCAAACCCCACACCCCAAACCCCATCATTAAGGTGCTCAAAGAGAAGCCACAACCCAAGGTGGGATGGAAGCTCCAATGAGGAACTCAACCGCGGGGGCTTTGGGCATGGGAGGGTGGGGAAGAGACCTGGGGGCTTTTGGGGTGCACCAGGACAGGAGATGGGAGATGGGAGGCACCCCAAACCCCACACCCCAACACCCCAAACCCCAACACACCAGGAGCAAAGGCTCAAACTGTCCCCCGAAAAGAAGCCACAACCCAAGGTGGAACCAAAGCCCCAACACAGAACTCAACCATGGGGTCTTTGGGCATGGGAGGGTGGGGAAGGGACCTGGGGGGTTTTGGGGTGCACCAAACCCTGGAGATGGGAGATGGGAGGCACCCCAAACCCCAACACCCCAAACCCCACACCCCAAACCCCTTCATTAAGGTGCCCAAAGAGAAGCCACAACCCAAGGTGGGATGGAAGCTCCAATGAGGAACTCAACCGCGGGGTCTTTGGGCACAGGAAGGTGAGGAAGGGACCTGGGGGGTTTTGGGGAGCACCAAACCCTGGAGATGGGAGGCACCCCAAACCCCAACACCCCAAACCCCACACCCCACCATTAAGGTGCCCAAAGGAGAAGCCACAACCCAAGGTGGAACCAAAGCCCAAACACAGAACTCAACCGTGGGGTCTTTGGGCACAGGAAGGTGGGGAAGGGACCTGGGGGGTTTTGGGGAGCACCAGGACAGGAGATGGGAGACACCCCAAACCCCAACACCCCAAACCCCATCACCCCAGGAGCAAAGGCTGAAACTCTACCCAAAGAGAAGCCACAACCCAAGGTGGGATGGAAGCTCCGACAAGGAACTCAACTGCGGGGTCTTTGGGCACGGGAGGGTGGGGAAGGGACCTGGGGGGGTTTGGGGAGCACCAGGACAGGAGATGGGAGATGGGAGGCACCCCAAACCCCACACCCCAACACCCCAAACCTCGACACCTCAGGAGCAAAGGCTCAAACTCTGCCCAAAAGAAGCCACAACCAGGTTCTGGTACCACAGGAAGGCCCAAGATGGATCAAACCCAGGTTCTGGTACCATGAGCAGCTCCATGATGGATCAAGCCCAGGTTCTGGTACCATGGGAAGATCCAAGCCAGGTTCTGGTACCATGGGCAGCCCAAGATGGAGACCTGAGGTTCTGGTACCACAGGCAGCCCCAAGGTGGATCAAACCCAGGTTCTGGTACCATGAGCAGCCCCAAGATGGATCAAGCCCAGGTTCTGGTACCACGGGAAGATCCAAGATGGAAACCTGAGGTTCTGGTACCATGAGCAGCCCCATGATGGACCAAACCCAGGTTCTGGTACCACAGGAAGGCCCAAGATGGATCAAACCCAGGTTCTGGTACCATGGGAAGATCCAAGATGGAGACCTGAGGTTCTGGTACCATGAGCAGCCCCATGATGGACCAAACCCAGGTTCTGGTTCCACAGGAAGGCCCAAGATGGATCAAACCCAGGTTCTGGTACCATGAGAAGATCCAAGATGGATCAAACCCAGGTTCTGGTACCATGGGAAGATCCCAGATGGAGACCTGAGGTTCTGGTACCAGGACCAGCCCCATGATGGATCAAGCCCTGAGGTTCTGGTACCGTGGGAAGATCCAAGATGGACCAAACCCAGGTTCTGGTACCACAGGAAGGCCCAAGATGGATCAAACTCAGGTTCTGGTACCATGGGAAGATCCCAGATGGATCAAACCCAGGTTCTGGTACCATGGGCAGCCCAAGATGGAGACTTGAGGTTCTGGTACCATGAGCAGCCCCAAGATGGATCAATCCCAGGTTCCGGTACCATGGGAAGATCCAACATGGAGACCTGAGGTTCTGGTACCATGGGCAGCCCCAAGGTGGATCAAACCCAGGTTCTGGTACCAGGACCAGCCCCAAGATGGATCAAGCCCAGGTTCTGGTACCATGAACAGCCCAAGATGGAGACCTGAGGTTCTGGTACCATGAGGAGCCCCAAGATGGATCAAGCCCAGGTTCTGGTACCATGAGAAGATCCAAGATGGAGCAAACGCAGGTTCTGGTACCAGGACCAGCCCCACTACGCAGACCCAAGGTTCTGGTACCATGAGCAGCCCCAAGATGGACCAAACCCAGGTTGTGGTACCAGAACCACCCCAAGATGGACCAAACCCAGGTTCTGGTACCATGGGCAGCCCAAGATGGAGACCTGAGGTTCTGGTACCATGAGCAGCCCCATGATGGACCAAACCCAGGTTCTGGTACCAGGACCAGCCCCAAGATGGATCAAACTCAGGTTCTGGTACCATGGGAAGATCCCAGATGGATCAAACCCAGGTTCTGGTACCACAGGAAGATCCAAGCCAGGTTCTGGTACCATGAGCAGCCCCAAGATGGATCAAACCCAGGTTCTGGTACCAGGACCAGCCCCATGATGGATCAAACCCAGGTTCTGGTACCAGGACCAGCCCCAAGATGGATCAAACCCAGGTTCTGGTACCAGGACCAGCCCCATGATGGATCAACCCCAGGTTCTGGTACCAGGACCAGCCCCATGATGGACCAAACCCAGGTTCTGGTACCACAGGAAGGCCCAAGATGGATCAAACCCAGGTTCTGGTACCATGAGAAGATCCAAGATGGACCAAACCTAGGTTCTGGTACCAGGACCAGCCCCACCACGCAGACCCAAGGTTCTGGTACCAGGACCAGCCCCAAGATGGACCAAACCCAGGTTCTGGTACCATGAGCAGCCCCAAGATGGACCAAACCCAGGTTCTGGTACCAGGACCAGCCCCAAGATGGATCAAACCCAGGTTCTGGTACCAGGACCAGCCCCAAGATGGATCAAACCCAGGTTCTGGTACCAGGACCAGCCCCATGATGGACCAAACCCAGGTTCTGGTACCACAGGAAGGCCCAAGATGGATCAAACTCAGGTTCTGGTACCACAGGAAGATCCAAGATGGATCAAGCCCAGGTTCTGGTACCAGGACCAGCCCCAAGATGGATCAAGCCCAGGTTCTGGTACCAGGACCAGCCCCATGATGGATCAAACCCAGGTTCTGGTACCATGAGCAGCCCCATGATGGATCAAACCCAGGTTCTGGTACCAGGACCAGCCCCAAGATGGACCAAACCCAGGTTCTGGTACCAGGACCAGCCCCATGATGGACCAACCCCAGGTTCTGGTACCAGAACCAGCCCCACCACTCAGACCCGAGGTTCTGGGAGGTCCGGGCAGCCCCAGAACCGGATCCTTTGGGTCCCTTTGAGACCGCGTTGTCTCTGTTCCCCTTCCCTCTCCCGGTTCTGGTTCCGGTCCATACCTGTGTAGCCGATCTTCTCGAAGCTGAGGAGGCTGAAGATGCTGTTGTAGAGCTGCATCTCCTGGTGCCGGTTCTGATCCATTTCGTCCAGGATCTCCATCAGCTCGTTGCCCGTCTTGGCCGGGTGGGTGCACTCGGCCTGGTGCACCGAGAGCTCGTGGAAAGGGCCCTGCCAGGGGCACCCGATCCGGTTGTACTTGCACTGGGTCACCCTGAGGGATCAAACGGGACACTCAGGAGTCCACGGAACCAGAACCGGGACACCAGAACCGGAACCGGGAGCGGGGAAGCGGGATTGGGCTCAGGGAACCAGGACTGGGAAAGAGGGAGGAGAAAGAGCACGGGGGGAGGAGAGGGGATCCAACAGAACCAGAACCAGCACCAGAACCCACTCTGACACCAATAGAACCGGGACACCAGAACCGGAACCGGGGAAGCAGGATTGGGCCCAGGGAAGTGGGAGAGGGGAAGGGGAAGAGGGAGGAGAAAGAGCAGAGAGGGAAGGAAGGAGGGGGAGAGGAGAAGGGATCCAACAGAACCAGAACCAGAACCCACTCTGATGCCAATAGAACCCACTCTGACCCAACCAGAACCGGGACACCAGAACCGGGACCGGGGAAGCGGGATTGGGCCCAGGGAACTGGGACAGGGGAACCGGGACTGGGAAAGAGGAAGGAGAAAGAGCACGGGGGGAAGAGAGGGGATCCAACAGAACCAGAACCAGCACCAGAACCCACTCTGACACCAACAGAACCCACTCTGACACCAACCAGAACCGGGACACCAGGACCGGGACCGGGGAAGCAGGATTGGGCCGAGGGAAGTGGGAGAGGGGAAGGGGAAGGAGAAACAGCACGGGGGGAGAGGAGAGGGGATCCAACAGAACCAGAACCAGCACCAGAACCCACTCTGACCCAACCAGAACCAGCACTGACATGACAGAACCAGCACCAGAACCCACTCTGACACCAACAGAACCAGAACCGGGAGCGGGGAAGCGGGATTGGGCTCAGGGAAGTGGGAGAGGGGAAGGAGGAAAGGAAGGGGGTAAAGGAGAGGGGATCCAACAGAACCAGAACCCACTCTGACACCAACAGAACCCACTCTGATCCAACCAGAACCGGGACACCAGAACTGGAACCGGGGAAGCAGGATTGGGCCCAGGGAAGTGGGAGAGGGGAAGGGGAAGAGGGAGGAGAAAGAACAGAGAGGGAAGGAAGGAGGGAGAGAGGAGAAGGGATCCAAGAGAACCAGAACCAGCACCCACTCTGATGCCAATAGAACCCACTCTGACCCAACCAGAACCGGAACCGGGGGCGGGGAAGCAGGATTGGGCCCAGGGAAGTGGGAGAGGGGAACCGGGACTGGGAAAGAGGAAGGAGAAACAGCAGAGAGGGAGAGGAGAGGGGATCCAACAGAACCAGAACCAGCACCAGAACCCACTCTGACCCAATCAGAACCAGCACTGACATGACAGAACCAGCACCAGAACCCACTCTGACACCAACAGAACCAGAACCGGGGGCGGGGAAGAGGGATTGGGCCCAGGGAAGTGGGAGAGGGGAAGGGGAAGAGGGAGGAGAAAGAGCAGAGAGGGAAGGAAGGAGGGGGAGAGGAGAAGGGATCCAACAGAACCAGAACCAGAACCCACTCTGATGCCAATAGAACCCACTCTGACCCAACCAGAACCGGGACACCAGAACCGGAACCGGGAGCGGGGAAGCAGGATTGGGCTCAGGGAAGTGGGAGCGGGGAAGGGGAAGGAGAAACAGTGGAGGGGGAAGGAGGGAAGGAAGGGGGTAAAGGAGAGGGGATCCAACAGAACCCACTCTGACCCAACCAGAACCGGGACACCAGAACCGGGAGCGGGGAAGCAGGATTGGGCCCAGGGAAGTGGGAGCGGGGAAGGGGAAGAGGGAGGAGAAAGAGCAGAGAGGGAAGGAAGGAGGGGGAGAGGAGAAGGGATCCAACAGAACCAGAACCAGCACCAGAACCCGCTCTGATGCCAATAGAACCCACTCTGACCCAACCAGAACCGGGACCATGGGACCAGGACCACAGAACCAGAACCAAGACTGGGGAACCGGGATTGGGCCCAGGGAACTGGGAGAGGGGAACCGGGACTGGGAAAGAGGAAGGAGAAACAGCGGAGGGGGAGAGGAGAGGGGACCCAACAGAACCACAACCAGCACCTGAAACCACTCTGACACCAACAGAACCCACTCTGACACCAACAGAACCGGGACACCAGAACCGGAACCGGGGAAGCGGGATTGGGCCCAGGGAAGTGGGAGAGGGGAAGGGGAAGAGGGAGGAGAAAGAACAGAGAGGGAAGGAAGGAGGGGGAGAGGAGAAGGGATCCAACAGAACCAGAACCAGCACCAGAACCCACTCTGAGACCAACAGAACCGGGACACCAGAACCGGAACCGGGATTGGGCCCAGGGAAGTGGGAGAGGGGAAGGAGAAACAGCGGAGGGGGAAGGAGGGAAGGAAGGGGGTAAAGGAGAGGGGATCCAACAGAACCAGAACCCACTCTGACATGACAGAACCCACTCTGACCCAATCAGAACCGGGACACCAACAGAACCGGAACCGGGAGTGGGGAAGCGGGATTGGGCCCAGGGAAGTGGGAGAGGGGAAGAGGAAGAGGGAGGAGAAAGAACAGAGAGGGAAGGAAGGAGGGGGAGAGGAGAAGGGATCCAACAGAACCAGAACCAGAACCCACTCTGACACCAACAGAACCCACTCTGACACCAACAGAACCGGGACACCAGAACCAGAACCAGGAGCGGGGAAGCGGGATTGGGCTCAGGGAACCAGGACTGGGAAAGAGGGAGGAGAAAGAGCACAGGGGGAGGAGGGGGAGGAGAGGGGATCCAACAGAACCAGAACCAGCGCCAGAACCCACTCTGACACCAACAGAACCCACTCTGACACCAACAGAACCGGGACACCAGAACCGGAACCAGGGAAGCGGGATTGGGCTCAGGGAAGTGGGAGAGGGGAAGGGGAAGAGGGAGGAGAAAGAGCAGAGAGGGAAGGAAGGAGGGGGAGAGGAGAAGGGATCCAACAGAACCAGAACCAGCACCTGAAACCACTCTGACCCAACCAGAACCAGTGCTGACATGACAGAACCAGCACCAGAACCCACTCTGACACCAACAGAACCAGAACCGGGAGCGGGGAAGCGGGATTGGGCCCAGGGAAGTGGGAGAGGGGAAGGGGAAACAGTGGAGGGGGAAGGAGGGAAGGAAGGGGGTAAAGGAGAGGGGATCCAACAGAACCAGAACCCACACTGACACCAACAGAACCCACTCTGACCCAACCAGAACCAGAACCAGGACCACAGAAGCAGAACTGGGCCCAGGGAACTGGGAGCAGGGAAGGGGAAGAGGGAGGAGAAACAGCGGAGGGGGAAGGAGGGAAGGGGGGATCCAACAGAACCAGAACCCACTCTGCCACCAACAGAACCAGTACCAGAACCCACTCTGACACCAACAGAACCCACTCTGACCCAACCAGAACCGGAACCGGGGGCGGGGAAGCGGGATTGGGCCCAGGGAAGTGGGAGAGGGGAAGGGGAAGAGGGAGGAGAAAGAGCAGAGAGGGAAGGAAGGAGGGGGAGAGGAGAAGGGATCCAACAGAACCAGAACCAGCACCAGAACCCACTCTGACACCAACAGAACCGGGACACCAGAACCGGAACCAGGGGCGGGGAAGCGGGATTGGGCTCAGGGAAGTGGGAGAGGGGAAGGGGAAGGAGAAACAGCGGAGGGGGAAGGAGGGAAAGGGGGGATCCAACAGAACCAGAACCAGAACCCACTCTGATGCCAATAGAACCCACTCTGACCCAACCAGAACCGGGACCATGGGACCAGGACCACAGAACCGGAACCAGGACCGGGGAACCGGGATTGGGCCCAGGGAACTGGGAGAGGGGAACCAGGACTGGGAAAGAGGAAGGAGAAACAGCGGAGGGGGAGAGGAGAGGGGATCCAACAGAACCAGAACCAGCACCAGAACCCACTCTGACACCAACAGAACCCACTCTGATCCAACCAGAACCAGAACCAGGACCACAGAAGCAGAATTGGGCCCAGGGAAGTGGGAGCGGGGAAGGTGAAGGAGAAACAGCGGAGGGGGAAGGAGGGAAAGGGGGGATCCAACAGAACCAGAACCCACTCTGACCCAATCAGAACCAGGACCACAGAACCAGGACCAGGGAACGGGGACTGGGTCCAGGGAACCGGAACCGGGAGCAGGGAACCAGGACTGGGAAAGAGGAAGGAGAAACAGCGGAGGTGGAGAGGAGAGGGGATCCAACAGAACCAGAACCAGCACCAGAACCCACTCTGACACCAACAGAACCGGAACCAGGCCCAGGGAACCAGAACCAAGGTGAGGGAAGAAGAAGCAGGTGGAGAAACAGAGGAGGAGGAAGGAGGAAGGAGAGTGGGGAATCCAACAGAACCAGAACCAGCACAACCAGAACCCGATCTGACACCACCAGAACCCCCCCCACCATCGCCAGAACCACTCAGGCACCACTGGAACCCACACCACCAGAACCAGAACCCACTGAGGCACCACCAGAACCACATAGGAACCTCCAGAACCCTCTCTAAAACCCCCAGAACCCACTCCAGCAGTACCAGAACCACTTGGGTACCACCAGAACCCCTCAGGCACCCCCAGAACCCACTTGGACACCACCAGAACCCCCTCCAGCCCCTCCAGAACCCACTTGGGCACTCCCAGAACCCACTCCAGCACCACTGGATCCTACACCAACAGCACCAGAACCACTCCAGCAGTACCAGAACCACTGGGGCTCCCTCAGAACCACTCAGGCACCCCCAGAACCCACACCACCACCACCAGAACCGACTCCAGCACCCCCAGAACCCCCTCCAGAACCCCTTGGGCCTCCCCAGCACCCCTCAGGCACCCCCAGAACCAACTCCAGCACCCCTAGAACCCACTCCAGCACCCCCAGAACCACTCAGACACCCCCAGAACCACTTGGACACCACCAGAACCACTTGGACACCACCAGAACCCCTTCCACCACCCCCACAACCCCTCAGGCACCCCCAGAACCCACTTGGGCACCACCAGAACCCCCTCCAGCCCCCCCAGAACCCTCTCCAACACCACCAGAACCCCCTCCAGTCCCCCCAGCACCCCTTGGGCACCACCAGAACCCACTTGGACACCACCAGAACCCACTCCAGCCCCTCCAGAACCCCTTGGGTCCCCCCAGAACCTCCTCTAAAACACCTATCACCCCCTCCAGCACCAGCAGAACCCACTTGGGCACCACCAGATCCACTCAGACACCCCCATCATCCCCTCCACTATCCCCAGAACCCCCTCCAGCCCTCCCAGAACCCACTCCAGCACCCCCAGAACCCTTTGGGCACCACCAGAACCCCCTCCAGCCCCCCAAGAACCCCTTGGGCACCCCCATCACCCACTCCACCACCCCCAGAACCCCCTCCAGAACCCCTTGGGTTCCCCCATCATCCCCTCCAGCACCCCCAGAACCCCCTCCAGCCCCCCCAGAACCCCTCGTGTCCCCCCAGCACCCCTTGGACACCCCCAGAACCCACTTGGACACACCCAGAACCCCTCGGCACCCCCAGAACCTCCTCTAAAACCCCTATCACCCCCTCCAGCACCCCCAGAACCCACTCCAGCCCCACTGGATCCTACACCAACAGCACCAGAACCACTCCAGCCCCCCCAGAACCCACTTGAGCACCCCCAGAACCCACTCAGCCACCATCAGAACCCTCCCCACCACCCCCAGAACCCCCTCCAGAACCCCTTGGGCTCCCCCAGCACCCCTCCACCACCCCCTCCAGCCCCCCCAGAACCCCTCGTGTCCCCCCAGCACCCCTTGGACACCCCCAGAACCCACTTGGGCACCACCAGAACCCATTCCAGCACCCCCAGAACCTCCTCTAAAACTCCTATCACTCCCTCCAGCACCCCCAGTACCCACTCCAGTACCACCAGAACTCACTTGGGCACCACCAGAACCCACTCCAACCCTCCCAGAACCCACTCCAGCACCCCCAGAACCACTCAGACACCCCCATCATCCCCTCCACTACCCCCAGAACCCACTCCAGCCCCCCTAGAATCCCCTCCAGCACCCCCAGAACCACTGGGGCCCCCTCAGAACCACTCAGACACCCCCAGAACCACTTGGACACCACCAGAACCCCTTCCAGCCCCTCCAGAACCACTTGGGTCCCCCTAGAACCTCCTCTAAACCCCCCAGAATCCCTCCAGCACCCCCAGAACCCACTTGGGCACTCCCAGAACCCACTCCAGCCCTACTGGATCCTACATCAACAGCACCAGAACCACTCCAGCCACCCCAGAACCCACTTGGGCAACCCCAGAACCACTCAGGCACCCCCAGAACTCACTCCAGCACCCCCATCATCCCCTCCACCACCCCCAGAACCCACTTGGACACCCCCAGAACCCACTCAGGCACCCCTTGGGCACCCCCAGAGCCCACTTGGACACCACCAGAACCCACTCCAGCCCCTCCAGAACCCCTTGGGTCCCCCCAGAACCTCCTCTAAACCCCCCAGAATCCCTCCAGCACCCCCAGAACCCACTTGGGCACCCCCAGAACCTCCTCTAAAACCCCCAGAACCCACTCAGCCACCATCAGAACCCTCCCCACCACCCCCAGAACCCCCTCCAGAACCCCTTGGGCTCCCCCAGCACCCCTCCACCACCCCCATCACCCCCTCCAGCCCCCCCAGAACCCACTCCAGGCCCCCCAGAACCCACTTGGACACTACCAGAACCCACTTGGGCACCCCCAGAACCCCCTCCAGAACCCCTTGGGCCCCCCCAGCACCCCAAGGGCACCCTCCTCACCCACTTGGGCACCCCCAGAACCCCCTCCAGCCCTCCCAGAACCCCTTGGGCACCCCCATCACCCACTTGGACACCACCAGAACCCACTCCAGAACCCCTTGGGCTCCTCCAGAACCCCTCAGGCACCCCCAGAACCTCCTCTAAAACCCCCAGAACCCCCTCCAGAACCCCTTGGGCACCCCCATCACCCACTTGGACACTACCAGAACCCACTCCAGCACCCCCAGAACCTCTTCCAGCCCCTCCAGAACCCCTCCAGCACCCCCAGAACCCACTTGGACACTCCCAGAACCACTCAGACACCCCCAGAACCCACTCCAGCACCCCCATCATCCCCTCCACCACCCCCATCACCCACTTGGACACCACCAGAACCCACTCCAGCCCCTCCAGAACCCCTTGGGCCCCCCCAGAACCTCCTCTAAACCCCCCAGAACCCCTCAGGCACCCCCAGAACCTCCTCTAAAACACCTATCACTACCTCCAGCACCCCCAGAACCCACTTGGACACCTCCAGAACCCACTCCAGCCCCTCCAGAACCTCTTCCAGCCCCTCCAGAACCCCTCAGGCACCCCCAGAACCTCCTCTAAAACCCCCAGAACCCACTCCAGCACCCCCAGAACCCACTCAGCCACCATCAGAACCTTCCCCACCACCCCCTGAACCCCCTCCAGAACCCCTTGGGCTCCCCCATCACCCACTCCATCACCACCAGAACCCACTCCAGAACCCCTTGGGCCCCTCCAGAACCCCTCAGGCACCCCCAGAACCTCCTCTAAAACACCTATCACCCCCTCCAGCACCCCCAGAACCCAGTTGGACACCACCAGAACCCACTCCAGCACCCCCAGAACCCCCTCAGGCCCCCCCACCATCCCCTCCACTACCCCCAGAACCCACTTGGACACCACCAGAACCCACTCCAGCACCCCCAGAACCCCTTGGGCCCCCCCAGAACCTCCTCTAAAACCCCCAGAACCTCCTCCAGAACCCCTTGGGCACCCCCATCACCCACTTGGCCACCCCCAGAACCCACTCCAGCACCCCCAGAACCTCTTCCAGCCCCTCCAGAACCCCTCAGGCACCCCCAGAACCAACTCCAGCACCCCTAGAACCCACATCAGCCCCCCCAGAACCACTCAGACACCATCATCCCCTCCACTACCCCCAGAACCCCCTCCAGCCCCACTAGAATCCCCTCCAGCACCCCCAGAACCCACTTGGGCACCCCCAGAACCCACTCCAGCACCCCTAGAACCTCTTCCAGCCCCTCCAGAACCCCTCAGGCACCCCCAGAACCTCCTCTAAAACCCCCAGAACTCATTCCAGCACCCTCAGAACCCACTCAGGCACCATCAGAACCCTCCCCACCACCCCCATCACCCCCTCCATCCCCTCCAGCCCCTCCAGAACCCCTCGTGTCCCCCCAGAACCCCTTGGGCAACCCCATCACCCACTTGGACACTACCAGAACCCACTCCAGCACCCCAAGAACCCACTCAGGCACCCTCAGAACCTCCTCTAAAACACCTATCACCCCCCCATCCCCTCCAGAACCCACTCCAGCACCCCCAGAACCTCTTGGGCCCCCTCAGAACCCACTCCAGCACCCCTTGGGCTCTCCCATCATCCCCTCCAGCACCCCCAGAACCCACTCCAGCACCCCCAGTACCCACTCCAGCACCCCCAGTACCCACTCCAGCACCCCTAGAACCCACTCCAGTACCCCTAGAACCTCTTCCAGCCCCTCCAGCACCCCTCCACCACCCCCATCACCCCCTCCAGCCCCCCCAGAACCCCTTGGGCACCCCCAGAACCCACTCCAGCACCCCCAGAACCCTTTGGGCACCCCCAGAACCCACTCCAGCACCTCTTGGGCTCCCCCATCATCCCCTCCAGCATCACCAGAACCCACTCCAGGCCCCCCAGAACCCTCTTGGACACCCCCATCACCCACTTGGACACCCCCAGAACCCACTCAGGCACCATCAGAACCCCCTCCAGGCCCCCCAGAACCCACTTGGGCACCCCTATCACCCACTCCAGCACCCCCATCACCCCCTCCATCCCCTCCAGAACCCCTCCAGCCCCCCCAGAACCCCTCATGTCCCCCCAGAACCCCTTGGGCACCCCCATCACCCACTTGGACACTACCAGAACCCACTCCAGCACCCCCAGAACCCACTCAGGCACCCTCAGAACCTCCTCTAAAACACCTATCACCCCCTCCATCCCCTCCAGAACCCCCTCCAGCACCCCTAGAACCTCTTGGGCCCCCTCAGAACCCACTCCAGCACCCCTTGGGCTCCCCCATCATCCCCTCCAGCACCCCCAGTACCCACTCCAGCACCCCTAGAACCTCTTCCAGCCCCTCCAGCACCCCTCCACCACCCCCATCACCCCCTCCAGCCCCCCCAGAACCCCTTGGGCACCCCTAGAACCCACTCCAGCACCCCCAGAACCCACTCCAGCACCCCTTGGGCTCCCCCATCGTCACCTCCAGCACCCCCAGAACCCACTCGGGCACCATCAGAACCCACTCGGGCACCCCCAGAACCTCCTCCATCCCCTCCAGAACCTCTCCAGCCTCTCCAGAACCCCTTGTGTCCCCCCAGAACCCCTTGGGCACCACCAGAACCCACTTGGGCACCCCCAGAACTCACCCCAGCACCCCCATCATCCCCTCCAGAACCCACTTGGGCACCACCAGAACCCACTCCAGCACCCCCAGAACCTCCTCTAAAACCCCCATCACCCCTTCCAGCACCCCCAGAACCCCCTCCAGAACCCCTTGGGCCCCCCCAGCACCCCAAGGGCACCCTCCTCACCCACTTGGGCACCCCCAGAACCCCCTCCAGCTCCCCCAGGACCCCTTGGGCACCCCCATCACCCACTCCATCACCACCAGAACCCACTCCAGAACCCTTTGGGCTCCTCCAGAACCCCTCAGGCACCCCCAGAACCTCCTCTAAAACCCCCAGAACCCACTCCAGCACCCCCAGATCCTCTTCCAGCCCCTCCAGAACCCCTCGGGCACCCCCAGAACCTCCTCTAAAACCCCTATCACCCCCTCCACCACCCCCAGAACCCACTCCAGGCCCCCCAGAACCCACTTGGACACCCCCAGAACCCACTCGGGCACCCTCAGAACCTCCTCTAAAACACCTATCACCCCCTCCATCCCCTCCAGAACCCACTTGGGCACCCCCAGAACCCCTCCAGCACCCCCAGAACCCCTTGGGCACCCCCAGAACCCACTTGGACACTACCAGAACCCACTCCAGCACCCCCAGAACCCACTCAGGCACCCTCAGAACCTCCTCTAAAACACCTATCACCCCCTCCATCCCCTCCAGAACCCCTCCAGCACCCCCAGAACCCCTCCAGCACCCCCAGAACCCCTTGGGCACCCCCATCACCCACTTGGACACTACCAGAACCCACTCCAGCACCCCCAGAACCCCTCCATCCCCCCCAGAACCCCTCGTGTCCCCCCAGAACCCCTCCCTCAGCTGTGTCCCCACCTGTCCTGACACTCCTCCTTCTGGTGCCGGTCCAAAAGGGATCTTGGGAACTGCCTGGTGCAGAACCCACACTCGGAGGGCAGCTCACTCACTGCCTTCTCCACGGCCAGGTTCCTGCAGCAGAGGCTCTTGCTGATCTCACAGCGACAGTTGGGGCACGTTGCCTGCTCCTCCTTCAGCCTGGCGTCTGCCAGGAGGTGGATGAAGCACCCAGCACACATCAGGTGCCCGTTGGTGCACTGCCCAGGGGGGAAAACGGGGGGAAAATGGGTCAGGAGTGGGGAAACTGAGGCACGGGGCGGGAAACGGGAGGGATCGGGGGGGACAGAGGGAAGTGAGGAGGGGTCTGGGGGGCAGAAAGGGGTTTGGGGTTCTGGGATTGCCCCAAAAACCTCATCCAGGGAGTTTAGGGGGGAACTGGGGAGCTGGAACAGGGAGGAAATGGGGTGAGGAGTGGGGAAACTGAGGCACGGGGCGGGAAACGGGAGGGATCGGGGGGGAATGAGGGAAGTGAGGAGGGGTTTGGGGGACAGAAAGGGGTTTGGGGTTCTGGGATTGCCCCAAAAACCTCATCCAGGGAGTTTAGGGGGGCAGTGGGAACTGGAAGAGGCAGGAAAAAGGGTCAGGAAAAGGGAAACTGAGGCACGGGGCGGGAAACGGGAGGGATCGGGGGGAAGGGGTGGAAGTGAGGAGGGGTCTGGGGGGACAGAAAGGGGTTTGGGGTTCTGGGATTGTGCCCTAAAACCACCCAGCACACATCAGGTGTCTGCTGGGGAACTGCCCGGGGGGGAAAAAGGGGGGAAAACGGGTCAGGAGTGGGGAAACTGAGGCACGGGGTGAGAAATGGGAAGGATTGGGGGGAAGGGAGGGAAGTGAGGAGGGGTCTGGGGGGCAGAAAGGGGTTTGGGGTTCTGGGATTGGCCCCAAAACCTCATCCAGGAAGATTAGGGGGGAACTGGGGAGCTGGAACTGGGAGGAAAAAGGGTCAGGAAAAGGGAAACTGAGGCACGGGGTGAGAAACGGGAGGGAAAGGGGGGAGGGAGGGAAGTGAGGAGGGGTCTGGGGGGCAGGAAGGGGTTTGGGGTTCTGGGATTGTCCCCAAAACCTCAACCAGGAAGTTTAGGGGGGCAGTGGGGAGCTGGAACTGGGAGGAAATGGGGGGGAAAAGGGTGAGGAGTGGGGAAACTGAGGCACGGGGAGGGAAACGGGAGAGATTGGGGGGAGGGAGGGAAGTGAGGAGGGGTCTGGGGGGGACATGATGGAGATTGGGGGGGGATAAAGGGGGTTGGGGTCCTCAATTGTGCCCTAAAACCTCATCCAGGGAGTTTAGGGGGGAACTGGGGAGCTGGAACTGGGAGGAAATGGGGTCAGGAAAAGGGAAACTGAGGCACGGGGTGGGAAATGAGAGGGATTGGGGGGAAGGAGGGAAGTGAGGAGGGGTCTGGGGGGGCAGAAAGGGGTTTGGGGTTCTGGGATTGTCCCCAAAAACCTCATCCAGGGAGTCTAGAAGGACAGTGGGAACTGGAAGAGGTAGGAAAAAGGGTCAGGAAAAGGGAAACTGAGGCACGGGGCGGGAAACGGGAGGGACTGGGGGGAATGAGGGAAGTGAGGAGGGGTTTGGGGGGCAGAAAGGGGTTTGGGGTTCTGGGATTGTCCCCAAAACCTCATCTAAGACCTTCAGGTGGCCACTGGGGAGCTGGAAATGGGGGGGAAAAGGGGTGAGGAAAAGGGAAACTGAGGCACGGGGTGGGAAACGGGAGGGATCGGGGGGGAAGGAGGGAAGTGAGGAGGGGTCTGGGGGGGAAATGATGGAGATTGGGGGGGGATAAAGGGGTTTGGGGTTCTGGGATTGTCCCCAAAGCCTCATCCAAGACCTTCAGGTGCTCATTGGGGAGGAAAATGGGGGGAAAAACCAAGAAAAAAGGGTCAGGAGTGGGGAAACTGAGGCACGGGGCGGGAAACGGGAGGGATTGGGTGGAGGAGTGGAGAGGTGGAGGGGTTTGGGGTTCAGGAATTGCCCCAAAAACCTCATCCAGGGAGTTTAGGAGGACATTGGGAACTGGAACTGGGAGGAAATGGGGTCAGGAAAAGGGAAACTGAGGCACGGGGCGGGAAACGGGAGGGATTGGGGGGAATGAGGGAAGTGAGGAGGGGTCTGGGGGGGCAGAAAGGGGTTTGGGGTTCTGGGATTGTCCCCAAAACCTCATCCAGGGAGTTTAGGGGGGCAGTGGGGAGGAAAATGGGGGGAAAAACCAAGAAAAAAGGGTGAGGAGTGGGGAAACTGAGGCACGGGGCGGGAAACGGGAGGGATTGGGGGGAGAAGTGGAGAGGTGGAGGGGTTTGGGGGGGAAATGATGGAGATTGGGGGGGGATAAAGGGGTTTGGGGTTCTGGGATTGTGCCCTAAAACCTCATCCAGGGAGTTTAGGGGGGCAGTGGGGAGCTGGAACTGGGAGGAAATGGGGTGAGGAGTGGGGAAACTGAGGCACGGGGCTGGAAACGGGAGGGACTGGGGGGAGGGAAGTGAGGAGGGGTCTGGGGGGGCAGAAAGGGGTTTGGGGTTCTGGGATTGTGCCCTAAAACCACCCAGCACACATCAGGTGTCTGCTGGGGAACTGGAACGGGGGGAAAAAGGGTCAGGAGTGGGGAAACTGAGGCACGGGGCGGGAAACGGGAGGGATCGGGGGGAATGAGGGAAGTGAGGAGGGGTCTGGGGGGGCAGAAAGGGGTTTGGGGTTCTGGGATTGTCCCCAAAACCTCATCCAAGAAGTTTAGGGGGGAACTGGGAACTGGAACAGGGAGGAAATGGGGTGAGGAGTGGGGAAACTGAGGCACAGGGCGGGAAACGGGAGGGATTGGGGGGAAGGGGTGGAGAGATGGAGGGGTTTGGGGGGCAGAAAGGGGTTTGGGGTCCTGGGATTGTCCCCAAAACCTCATCCAGGGAGTTCAGGTGCTCATTGGGAAATGGAAGAGGCAGGAAAAAGGATGAGGAGTGGGGAAACTGAGGCACGGGGCGGGAAACGGGAGGGATAGGGGGGAGGGAGGGAAGTGAGGAGGGGTCTGGGGGGGAAGTGATGGAGATTGGGGGGGGATAAAGGGGTTTGGGGTCCTCAATTGTGCCCTAAAACCACCCAGCACACATCAGGTGTCTGCTGGGGAACTGGAACGGGGAGAAAATGGGGTCAGGAAAAGGGAAACTGAGGCACGGGGCGGGAAACGGGAGAGATCGGGGGGGAATGAGGGAAGTGAGGAGGGGTCTGGGGGGCAGAAAGGGGTTTGGGGTTCTGGGATTGCCCCCAAAACCTCATCCAGGGAGTTTAGGGGGGCAGTGGGGAGCTGGAACTGGGGGGAAATGGGGTGAGGAGTGGGGAAACTGAGGCACGGGGCGGGAAACGGGAGGGATTGGGGGGAGGGGGTGGGAAACTGAGGCAACGAACTGAACTGGGGGAACTGGGAGAGGAGGGGGGACTGGGAAATGGGGGGGGACTGGGAAAAGGGGGGGGAACTGGGAGAGGGGGGAGAACTGGGAGGGGGGGACTGGGAAAAGGGGGGGAACTGGGAGAGGAGGGGGGGGAACTGGGAGAGGAGGGGGAACTGGGAAGAGGGGGGAACTGGGAAGAGGGGGGGACTGGGAAGAGGAGGGGAACTGAAGAGGGGGAACTGAAGAGGGGGAACTGGGAAGAGGGGGGAAACTGGGAGGAGGGGGAACTGGGAGAGGAGGGGGAACTGGGAGAGGAGGGGGAACTGGAGAGGAGGGGGAACTGGGAGAGGAGGGGGAACTGGAGAGGAGGGGGGAACTGGGAGAGGAGGGGGAACTGGGAGAGGAAGGGGGGGAACTGGGAGAGGAGGGGGGGGAACTGGGAGAGGAGGGGGGGGAACTGGGAAGAGGGGGGGAACTGGGAAGAAGGGGGGGAACTGGGAAGAGGGGGGGGGAACTGGGAAAGGGGG